>JAABOM020060372.1:0-11936 GCA_011800125.2 Solanum clarkiae
ATTAATTAGGTCCCAAACTTTTATAATTTAATCCAATTAGGGACTTCCGAAATAAATTTTCAAATTACACTTCCCAAGACACACAATTAAAATATTTACGGGGTCTAACAGACTTACTTCAGCTCTGATTTTGACTCTACCGAATAAGTTGAATGGGTTTGTGGTATATTGTGATACTTCTTGGATCGGGTTGGGTTGTGTACTTATACAACATGGTAAGGAGATAGCCTATGCATCTAGACAATTGAAGGTGCATGAGCATAGTTACCCAATTTATGCAAGGCTAAGCACTCTTGATAGAGATCCTGAAAGTCGATATAAGTTTTGACTAAGTTAAGGATGAGCATTGGTGCCTTCCGATTATCTGTATTCTATTATTTACCTATTGGTTTGCCTTGTTGGGTTTCTGATGTTGATGAGTATATATACCTTGTGGAATTCTGAGTAGTTGTCACCTATGTACGATTATACACTGTTGCTGGCTGAATGTAGGCCAAAACCTACGATTTATACATGTGACTGTTTTGATGCTTACCTACTAGAGTGGGTATTCTGATACTGGTGTACATCGTATTTGAGAGGCCGACTATTAGTCATTCCTCTGGCTATAACTTGTGCCTATATGGTTATGATTCTATGCTGATGATTGTTGATATGCGGTCCTCCTAATTTTCGGTGACTGGCCTTTGGGATAAAATGTTATGGTTGGAGACTTAGTTGGATCATCTATTGTTGTATCAGCTATTTTTACATTATCAACTAAGCTATCGACTCCTTTGCTTTAGGAATTGGTAAGGATTGTTACCTAATTGGTATTGGGTTATTCGAACTCCTGGCTATGTTTTCTAGTGGGGATGTTGATCACCTTGTTAAGTTGCTTTATAATTTAGTTATGGTTTCACATTGTTATGTGCATTACTTAGCTTATCACCCACTTGAGTATGGGTTCTAGGGTTCTTCTATCTCGGGTCAGATATTGAGGTAATGGAAGGTCCCTTTATTAATGGGGGATTGGGTAAGATGATTCTTCATGATTGTGATACGCGAGTCGAGTGATATTTTCGAATCCCCTCGGTCTTGATATTGCCTTAAGGGCAGACTGATTTGTTCCTAATTTGTGCTTGATGATGTCATACTCCAATTGGTTGGTTTGAGCCTATAGTGCAGGGCCCGTATGGTATAGACTTGTTATAGGACGCCTTAGCCAAGGTTTAAAGTGCTCGAGATAGATTGAGGATAGCTCTGAGTCAGCTCCTGGGGTTATGCTGGCCATGGATGTTGATATGTACAATTTGAGATTTGTGATAGAGCAGTTCTGAGGGTGTCATCAGATGAGAGAAGTCATGTGGATCAGAAGGTGACGTGAGCTTGGGCCCGATACGTTAGCCCTATTAAGGTTTCAAGACAAGTTGGACCGGTTGCATCTGAGTTGGCTCTACCTCTAACTTGTTCTGCTACGCATCCTACTCTTTGCTTATCAGTGGTGTGCCTGTGTATTACAAATCAGTTACACGTACTTCAGAATATTTTTGTTGAGCTAAGTGATGGCCGAATATTATTAAGGGAGGTTATAGTGGTGGAAATTCTAAGGGTTGTACCCAAATCTTTTGTGACCATTGCAAGTGGTTAATGGTGTCTGTCAGGCTGACTACTATGTTGTATAGTAAAGATTTGGTGACTTGTGAGCACTGATGGATGTTGTTTCACTTCTTGCCATTGGTTACTTGTTAGACACTACAGAAGGAGGTCCTGAATGGTAATAACTACTGAGGACCATGTTTTTAGAAGTTAGATACAAATGCATGGATACGGAGGGAAGTATAGAGAGCCTTTTGAGTGGATAGCATGTTGGGTATTTGCTGCATTGGTGAGTGTTTGGTGGCAATGTCGGGTGGATTGGATAGCAAAGGACGGGGGTTTTGGCCCTGTGTGTGAATGAGAGAATCTTAGCTATTATCCATAATTATTTGGTCAGCCTGTGGGCCGTTTGTGGTTGATTGTGGGAATTACTTGTATAAGGAAGCCAGAAATAGAGTAAAAGCCATATATGTAAACTACGAGTATAGTTGTGAACAACCATGATTATTCAAACATCTAATGAGGTAGTAAGGATAGGTATGTCTAGCTAATTGATCCTTGTGACTTGTCAGTTGATTAAGCGGATGGGACTAATAGTGGATTCTTAAGACTTTCTTGTTGGATTGCCGTACCGAATCACTATTATATACAGAAGGGTGGTGGGATTTCTGGATTGTGAGGGTAGTACTGAATAATTATAGAATACAAGAACATGTTTATGACTTATATACTCATGGTGTGGATTGAAGCCTACATGTATGCCTGTGTTCGTACTTTCACTAACGAAAGTCTTATTAGTGGGGGATGTTGTAATGACCCTCTGGGTTATTTCTATGATTTTTCTGCTATTATGTTGACTTGAGCATGTGTATGGTGACCTCGAGACTATTGGTGTTATTATTGGTCGGGTTGTTCGGGAGTTGTGCGGATTTTTGAGTTAATCGAGAAGTTATACTTGTTAAATGAGTTTTGGGTAAGGTCCTAGTAGACAACCTTAGAATAGAATTCTGACGATTCCATTAGCTCTGGAACGATCGAATTAGGTTGGGAGCATGTATGGTGAAATTATAGCATCGATTACAAATTTGATCGTTGAAATAGATTAATAGTTGATCCTGTCGATGTTCTCAGGAACCGTGCCTTGAATGGGAATTTTGGTATTACAGTTGGATCGTGAACATCGATTTTGGTCTAGGGAAACCTTTCATTTTATACTGGGGATGTTCGGATGTGATTTGACGCCCGTAGGCTTTCCGTTAAAAGTTTGGTATAAAATGGCAGGACCCTCACTTTATCGTAGGAAGCTCTATTGGAAATTCTGATTGCGCTATTGGATCCTGAATGTCAAAATCTATAAGTTTACATTTTGTTTACAAAATTGGAGTCAGGACGAGCCCAAAACGACGAAACAGAGATTGAAGGAAGAATGGAAAGATAGAGGTACAAGTGGACTATTTTGGTGCTTCCATGTGGCAACGTGTCAGACTGTCTATATATATATGTATGCATATGTTCCAGGAGATTATATATAAATTTCTTCTAAAATTTGTACCATGATTTCTAGCTCATTTTTCATTCGATTTGAGTGATTCAAAAGGCTACGTGACTTATTTTTTGCAAGGAACGTTGTGGTGAATTTGGATTCGGGATTTGACACATATTTTGAGGTAAATTTCTGCATTTTCTTCATTAATATATTGAGAATGAGTGAAAACTTTACATTGTAATATCTCGGTCATTTCTAAACGGAATTAAGTGAAATTTGTATCAAAAATGTCCTACGTTCCAAGAGGAACGCTATGGTATGCTGGGTGTTCGCTGATTTTGTCTAGTTTTTGAGAATTTTGACCGAGAAAGTTTTGAAGAAGATTTTTCTCGATAAAGTTTTTAGCTTCATTTTTAGGCCTTTTCTTAGTCTTCAGGGGCCCGTTTTGGGCCGAACTTCTATATATGGCATCGGGGCGACGTGCGGATTAATTTGTGTTTTTATTTTGGTATTTTGAGCATAGGCCCCAATTTTCTCTATTTTAGCTTTAATGGATGTAATTTCACCCATTTCTTGAGATTTTACAGCCAAATCAATCATAATGACCTCGTAACTTATATTTTAACAGCTGAGCAGCATCAGAAAGTGATTTGAAGGGGAAAAGCTTAGTTGGATTGAGTCGGAGGAAGAGACGTTGGATGCCAGGTAGGCTAGGCTTTCTCTAAACACTAGACTGAGCTGAGACGTTTGCATATTTGAGTTAGAATGTGTAGGAATGTACTATTTATGGATTGGCTTGTGGAGTATATGTTGTATATGGCTGGATATGATTTTTGTGATGTTTATCTATATTGTTATGGGATGATAGTTGTTGGATTAAGGGTTGTGTTGATTGCAGCTGCTATATTACCTAGGTTCTTACATTTTATAACTATATAAGGGCCTGAAAAGGGGTTGGTTCGAGCTGTGAACATATGCGAGGTACATACACTGAGCTTGACTCTTGATTATATGTTATTTGTGTGAGGCTATAGGAATATACTAGCTATTGAGGTTGACATGTGATTACATGCTACCATGGGCACTGAATCTAGTATCTATATCTGGTTGGTATGTATATGCATGATATGGCTACAATTATCTATATTCTTTTTTAGTACTTCTGGTAGAATATTCTGATTAAAACATGATTCTATATTGCCCATCGATCTATATGATCCTATATACTGATATTATCTGTTATGTACTTGTGCCATTGGTTAGCGATTGGAGAGACACACTATGTACTGAGGATGGGTATAGTGCACCCCTAAGGGAATCTTGCGTTCTGTGATACGAGAAACATTTCTACTGAGCCATTGGAAAGTTTGAGATGAGAGTGGTACCCTATTAATGAGGGGCATGTTTCATCCTATGGGTCTCGGGATCATCTGATGAGACACTAGCGGTGTGAGTTAGTTCTGGGTTTGGTATCCTATTTAGAGCGGCAGTTTTTTAGTGGAACGACACATGATTTCCTTGGCGATTTCCTGGATAGCAGTTGGACTGCAATACGATCCTTGGCAGGTGATCTCCTTCTGATTATCAGCCTCTTGAGCCTTAGCTTAGGTTGTACTGATGCTGCCCTATGAGTTGTTTTATGAGCATACTATGATTCTGCTGGGCCTATCTATCGGGGCACCTATGATTCTGTTGTTATTACCGCACTTTTATTTTCGTTACCTGCAATGGGCTAGATTGTAGTATGGTTGCCTGTTGAGCGCAATTCTATTCAGATTATTGAGGCCTATGCACTGTTATACTGAGGTTAGCGGCTACACTAAGTTCCTTACATACCTTGGGAATACTTTTTTATTGTACCTTAGGAGAGATGATATGATAGGAGGATCTGGATCTAGTTAGAGAGAGAGAGGGAGATTTTTCTAATGTTACGCTCTGAGACCTAGATGACACACCCTGTTCTTCAAGTTTCTGGTGGTCACCTGACGCTCCACGTAGTCATAGTCTCGATGATCATGTCTGAGTGTCTGAGACCGGGGTGTCAATTCTAAAAAGGTCTGAGCATTGGCAATTTCATTGGCCCTGGGGCCCCGTTGATTGATATTTTGTGGGGTAAGGCCTTGTGATTGATACACTAATGATGAGATACTGTTTATATTGTAGGGGGATTCTTTCTCCCACGGGGATACATCCCACCATTACATTTATGGTCAGACCACTTGGCCCTGGCTGACTACCCGATCGGAGGCAAGGTCAGATGACCCAGGGATTAGAGTCCCCAGGTGATATTAGGGGTTCGACTCCCCATGTGAGACTATTTCCGATGGGTCGATGACCTAGTTACTTTTATGATGTTGGGGGCCAGGGACCTGATTATTTATCCATGGATCCACTCACCTAGTCACACCCTGATTGTGCGTAGGTGTACTTCCTGGGCTTATAGGGGCTCACAGGACATTAGGGCTTAGATACTAGGGTGTTACACCCACGTATAGCTGATCCTTATTCTGATGATGTGAAGAGTTGGGCTCTCTGATGATTCTTTGGGATTATATGATGGTTATGAGGGATTTTGTGATGATTTGTCAATTTTGTATTATGCGTGGGTATATCTTCTAGGCTTATGAGGGACCAGTTAGTGTACAAGCATAGGTACTAGGGCGTTGAACCCATGTACAACACTTGAGGGAAGTTGTGGGCAGTTGTGGGATGAGCCTATGTAGTTTTCGCCAATAGGTATCAATGTTCAATATTTGGGTTCGTGTAGTTGTGGTTTGAGAGTTTCCAAATATGCCTATGCCTTGATCTGAGTTTGTTTTGCTACACTGCTGTAGTTCACTTTACATTTGGACTTTTGATATGGTTACTGTTTTACTCGGTTGACCGATGATGCCTACTAGGTGCCTTTTCTAGTAGTCACCCCTATTTCTACATCTTTCCATGGTGCAGGTGCAGGTAGATGCCATGATAGCTGAGTTTGGGAACACTTAGGAGACTTTTGGTGAGTACTGACAGCTCTGGCTTTTTCGCAGTCTCCTTCCTATTGATGGCTATCTTTTGTATTCAGACATCGGCCTTATATAGTAGAGTTTAGTATTTGCGGGTGCACTCTTGATTTCGTATATTATTATGATTATTGATATATGTGTACGATATGTCCTTGTGTGTATTGTAGCACTATAAACTTGATTTCCAGGTTCTAGGAAGGTTTCAATGCATATATTATTGTTGTATCAATTTAATTTGGACTAGAGAGCTAGGACAGGTACCCTTGGGTCGGGAATTATTGGCTTGCCTGTAGGTGGGACTAGCAGACACCATCATGATCGGGACCGGGTCCTGACAAGAGGTCAAATGTGTGTGTGGGGAGGAGAGGGGAGTAGTGAAAGAACTCAAATGAAATAAAACTTCACTATGCAAGAAGCAAAACAACGAAACTCAAAACTAAAAAAATATTAAATCTAACATGCAAAAAAAGAAAAAAGAAAATATGTGCGAAAACATAAAAATAAAGTTTTTGAAGTAGTTGAGTATGCAAAAGTAGTCATAACTTTAAAAAAGATAAAGAAGAGAGAGAATTCTATTTAATTACTGGTGTTCATTGTAAAGATCTGTCCCAACACTGTGAAGTATTATCTGCTCTTGGGCCTAACCCATAATGAATTTGTCCCGTTAGGCTCATTCCAAATGGCGCCTCACAGTATATAGACCAGTACTTTACTTATGTATCCAGCATCTCTCTTGTGTTTTACTGATGTGAGACTTCTCATCTCAAGATAGGTTGTTACATACACCTCCTCAATGGACTCAGCATCCTCTCTGAAGTTTGCTCCACTACATGGGATTCGCCTATACTCAGTGCTAAAATTTGCCCTGCCTCACTAGGATTTGTCTAAACTCAGTTGAACTCTAACTCACATCGATAAGACTAACAAAAGAGTGGCTCTGATACCACCTGTAATGACCTATCCCAACACGGTGAAGTATTGTCCGGTCTTGGGCCTAGCCCACCAAGGATTTGTCCCTTTGGGCTCACCCCAAAAGGCACCTCAAAATATATAGACTAGCCCTTTACTTCTATACCTAGCATTGTCTTGTGTTTTGCCGATGTGGGACTTCTCATCTCAAGATGGGTTGTTACAGTCTCCTTCAATCCATGGAATTCCCCTTCTTTGGTGACGTGATTGCCTGTTTTCGACTTAAGGCTGCACACTATTGAGTGATGAATTATCTTCCTCTGTCACTTGGTGATGTTGTTTATGATTATCATCACGATGATCATCATTAGAAACAATAATGTCGTCGTTGTTGTTTGTTCAATTTTCCATTCCAATATATTTGAAGAGGGTGATGTACTGATTTTTTATTTCCTCTAGGGACTTATGAGGAAATTTTGAAGCAACAAGTTCAAAAAAAGTTTGAGAACCTGCATTAATATACCTAGAAAAAGCATTTTCAAAATATTGTTTCTCCTCAGGAGTCCATCAATTCGCTTGTGCAAGAACCTCATAATTATCGTGACATGATGCACCAAACAGATGAAATGTGGGCTCTTGAGGATTCAAACTCTCAAGGAATTCAAGCTAGTCCATTTTTTGGGGGGTGGAGTGAGGGGTAAGGGTTGGGGGTAACTAGTGTGTACTTGAGTGGCTTAGAGTGTTTGTGTTAAGTCATATAATAGTGTCTTTTATAGTTGTAAAAAATGGCTTAAAGGACAAAAAATTAATGCACAATGGTGAGAAGATTACTTTTATTTATCAATCTTTGAATGGATTATCTTATAATTAAATGAAACAAATTTTATTTTCTGTTGATTCAATTAAACAAAGTGTTTATGATATAATGAGGGTCTACATTGTCATTATTAGATGTTAAAATGTATTGATTCCTTTTTCTGTTCTTCAATTAATTACTTATTCTACTTCAAAAAAGAAAAGAAAATTAATCTTCAAAGTAAATTACAAACTACTATTTGAGTTTGATCAAACTAACATGTCCAGTAGTGCCAAGAAAAAAACTGTCTAGCGAGTTGAAAGTAAAACAGGCCAAATGCAAAAGGGAAAAAAGAAGCAAAACTGCCTCCTTGAAAATATTTCCTAAAAATTTATTAGTTTTTACTTTCTTTGAATGTAATTTATTTTCCTCCAAATGAAGACATTTTGTAGTTGATGACTTTTTACCTGTCTATTACTTGCAGTATAAAATGTTAGTAGTACAAGTTTATAATCAAGTTTATTTATAAATTTGTTTCATTTTTAAAAGAGTCTTGTTACGGAGTTGGACCTTCGCTAAGACTTTCGTGCGGCACTAGTCGACTTGCTCAGGATTCTTTCATGATCTTGCAAATACTAGTAAGCCTTTAACTCTTGATCGCAAGGGAACGCTAGATTAAGAAGACAAGAGAGCTTTTGAAAAGAAGATTCTTTAGAATGCTTGGAAGATTGCTACAACTTTCTTGGATACCTAACAAATGAATGGTCCTCCTATTTATTCTACTTCCTAAGGGGGAAAATGTAATTAATATATACATAAGAAGTGCCTAAGTATTTACACTTTAGTTTCTCTCCAGATCTTCCATACAAGTCTAGAGAGAACTAAAGACTACAAGATATCTCCACACAATTCTAGAGTCTTCCATGACTACATTCTTCTAAATTTGTCTAAGACTTCTCAAGATTCTCCTACAATATTCTAGAGTCTTCCAGGAGCTTCAAGCTTTATCCACAATATTCTAGAGTTTTTCGGAAGACTATCCAAGACTCTAATTTCTTCTCCTTGACTCTAGATTCTTTCCTTATTTTTAAGAGCAAGTGGCGGGCCATCACACTCTCCCCCACCTGATGTTGCGACATACTCGGTGCAATGCTGCTGTTGGAACTCCCTGTCTCCACCTTCAGACTGCCACAAGTCTTAGTGCCATCCCCTTATGGTCTTCTCAGGAGTTTGCTCCCTTTCTGTGGTCGAGGAGTACTGCTGCATTTGGCTGAAGTCTCAAAATAGCAAGAGTAATATAGATAGTACCCTCTAACTTCAGGACTCACCAATGCTTATCCCTAAAGTACCGAACTAGCCCTGTGGAGGATGATCGAAGAGAGCTTCGGTCCCTACATGGTAATATCATGTAGGCATAGAGTATACATTAGTTTGTTTGGATGTACTAAGTATGCAGGATGCAATGCAACAAAACATAAGCCAATATAGTCAAAATGTATATTCATAAGCAATAGATATATAATCTCAATATGGAACGCATGATCAATGCTCATAATAAAACATGCTTGTAAGTTGGTCATCTTTCATAATATATATAGCATAAATATGTGGGAAGTGAACCCAATCGACACCGACCAAGAAGCTCCGACTTGGACTCCAAGACCTGACACCCCCGCAGTTCAAGTGACTGAGCATGACACCCCTCGGTAAAGTGTGGTCTACTTGCCAAGGTAAACCAAACATGACAACATGAACTAGATTGATCAACTAGTATAGCAAGGGTAATAATCATAATCCTATGGTGGTACATAGTTTAAAGACTAAAGATTTTATATAAGGAGATCTTGGGTCGAGTCCCTATCTTAAGCCTCAATCGGTGCTAAGTCAAATCCCACAGAATACTTTAAATAATCACAACTTATATAACTTGTAAGAAATATGGAAACATGACATGAATAGCTGATGAAATATGTTTGACCTCTATTAGTGAGCCTAACTTGAACATGAGAGTAGATCATAATCATACATGAACTCTTGCTTAACATGAATGACCCACAAGAGGTAAAATCTTGAAATATGGTTTAACTTGATACTTGAAAAATTATAGATACTTTTCATAGATTCGATACATGCTTGAAATTCCTTAATCATCATGAAGTCACTTGACTTGTAAATCATGTAATAGATCATCAATAACTAGAGAATTCTTGACTTAATATTTTATTAAACACATGGTGGGTTCATGATACTTCTTAAAAAATCATGCAATTAAAGATTTAAAAAAGATGAGTAAACTTAATGTAAAACAACCCATTAACATACAGTAAAACACTCATGTCGGGTTCCTTGAAATCCATCACAAAAGCTCATAATAGTTCATAGTTTCATCGCTCAAAACATGCATAGTCTCAATGAACAAGATCAATTCATGGAATAATCTTGGAATAGATAGTTATGCATAATCAGTCAATATTTCATAAAACTCCAACATAATTTATGCTCATAATTCATAATAAAAGATACCCATAGGTAATACAACTTGCAAACATGCAATTTTCACGAAAAGGGAAGGTTGGGCTCTATGGGTGAAAGGGACCCAATGGGTAAAACACACACGCCTTAAACCTTGATTTACTTGAAGTGATCTTGAAGTAATCTTAGAAGCTTGAAATGAATCCTTGAGTTCCAAAGTTGAGCTTGAGATCCTTAGATTTGAATTAGAGAATTGATAGTCTTAGAGAGGTTTGAGAGAGGGTTTTGTGAGTTATAGAGTTAAAAAATGGCTAAGTATTGGTGATTTCATGTTTTAGTGGGCATGGGGCTATGAACACAATACCTTTGGCCGAAATAGAAAAAGTAAGAAAAATTTTGTACTGGTTCGTGTCCCTAGCACGATGCAGACCTATTGCGTAGGAACATTTTACACTGCTCCATGCACCTGGTGCGTCGTGGCTAGGGCACGGATGCTCTCTGAAAATTGGAAATTAGCGAAAATTTTTTGTTGCCACGGATCCTCAAAATTCGGTTATACTCATTCCTACTCAATTTTGCCCCCCGATCGAGAATATGAAGTTGAATTTTTGATATCACACATGAATTTTTGAGATATGTGGAAATTACAATTATGGGCATTTCGAAGCACATTTTTTTAGGCATTTCACTAGGCCCGCACAACTTTAAAATGCATTACTAAAATAGAGGTACATATCCTATCAAAGTCAGTGCTGCAAAATTTACGTTTTAGGAGAAGGCACAATTCTCAAAAAAGGGTAAATTACGTAACTAGGTAAACATATGGTATATTTTTGTATTATATCACTATAGCTTGAAAAAACTACAATTTATAACTATAGTTATGATTTTTTTGCAATTTTCTCTCTCCTTTCTTTCGCTCTCTCGCTTCTCTCCTCTTACTGCAATCTCTTGCCAGATATACAAATACATATATGTACCAGCTACATATGTAGTATTATTAGAGAGATATACAAATAAATATTAGTTACACATATATAATTATTTGATAGATTTACAGATAATTTGACAAATATATATACATACAATTCGCCTCTCTCCATTTTCTTCCCTCCCTTGCTCGCCTCTCTCCTCCCTCTCTCGATCTCACTCACCTTTCTCTTATAATATGTAGCTAAAAATTGTAATTTTAGCAAAATATAGTTATTTTTTTCGTATTATGTTTCAAGTGTTTGCTTTTTCAAAAATGCTACAATTTTAAAAGGCACTTAGACGGATCATTACTAAGAGAAGAGCTGGAAATTTCTGTTGAGAGACAACCATGAAAAATTAATCAAGGGAAGTAGATTGCTTTCAGTGGAAGGTGCAAATACCATAGCCATGAAAATAAATTCATGTGGTATGATAACAAGAGTTAACAACAAATCGATCTGTCGAATAATTTTGTCATACTGCCTTGAGTACTGCAGAATATATATGACTTCAACTAGAGATCAGAAAAAATATCTTGTAAAATATTATTATGTATGGAGCCATTAGAGATACATCACAACTAATACATTATTCCAGAAAAAGGATTCTCCAATTTTTAGTTCATGCACATAGCTAGCCCCCAAAAGGCCCAAATGAAAGGATAAAGTAGTTGCATCACCTAATTGAAGGAGTAAGGCTAAGAAAGCCTTACTAA
>JAABOM020060373.1:0-11934 GCA_011800125.2 Solanum clarkiae
TGCCCATATGTTGTTTTGTTATGTAATTAGGCTACCAAAGGGTGTTTATTGGCTGATAATGCTAGTTTTATCACCTATTATGTTGTAGATAAGTATTTGAAGGAAGGGAAGGTTATTTCGAGTTAGTAACGAGGTCATCCAACGAGGTATGTAAAGTTATTTGAATTTGTATCATTTGGCATGAAACATAGATCCTTCCTCGGCACATAAAGGTACTTACCAACTCCGGCATAACTATTAACTGTGTCTCCACTCTTGTACATGTTCATATAATTGCATACACAGTCTCTTTCAAACCTGGTTACATACATAAATATCAATGTACATGGTTTCCTGTTGCCAAATAAAGTTCACAAGTTGTACCATTTTAGATGCATTTCATTGTTTGTCCAATGTACTCCTTTACTTGTCATATTATCTTTTATAAATGTCTACATGTCACATGTTACATATACAGTTTTACAGTTCCAATATTATGGCCACCAAAAGAATCATCTCAAAGGTAATTGAAAGATAAAGTACACAATTCTGGTAGGTGGTAGCCCCGAGGGGTTGAGTATAACCTAGCCAGGGGATGATCCTATCAAGGGGGGGTAGCCCGAGGGGTTGAGTATAATCTAGCCAGGGACGAACTCGATACAGTTTACCACTGATTAGTTGGTTATATGCTTATAGCTGTGCACAGATTTTACAGTACAGATGATATAGTAAAGGTAAAGTAATGTAAAGGATGTAAAGTACATGATTCCACAGTATAACTAAGGGTGGCCCCTGATCTTCTACAGATGCATGGTTTCATTAAGTTGTTACTTTATATACAGTATATCTTGCCTTACATACTCAGTATATTATCTTGTACTGACATCCCTTACGGGGGACCTGCATTTCATGTTGCAGGTACAGGTGCTAGTAAATCTCCCAGTAGGAGTACAGGATATTCAGCTACTGTCATCAAGCTCCAGGTTTCTTCGGGGCTTTGTATATGTCTAGAGCTTATGTTTATATTGTGTAGTTGGTTGAGTCGGGGCCTTCCCGACCCTTTTCAGATATTTTTCTTTATTTAGAGGGTTTGTAGACTATGTAAAGTAAAAGTGAAGTCATGTCTCGTACTTTAGACACCGTGGCCCCAACGGCCTAGTCATATGCATTTCCTTTTGGCTTATTATCACTGTTTATCTATTTTAAGGCAGTCTAAATGTACAAACCCCTCATAATACGTATAGTAAGCGAATAGTTCAGGTTGGTTCTCCCGGGCCTTATCGGCAACGGGTGCTGGTCCGACCTATGGGACTTTGGGGCATGACAGTAGTAGAACACCCATTTTGAGTATCATGAGTCCATTCAAAAATCCATAATCTTTCCAAGTCTTCAAGATATCATATCATACAAAGCTTTAGTGTCACATATATCATAACCTCCTTCCTTGATAAGATTTCATGCATTAATAGACCAATAACCAACAATTTCCAATATATTTCATGCAATGGAGTAATAATAGAAGTCATCCATAAAGAATTAGTCATTGGAATCAAGAAATTTAATGAAAATGGTTTTGGGACTCCATGGGTTGAAGGGCCCATGAATGAAAGACCCATATACCTTAAACCTTGAAATTGAATGAAGGAGACTTGAAGGAATTGCTTGAGTGCTTCAATCTTCAATGAAATCTCTTAATAATCGTGGAATTGATTGAGGGTGCTTCAATCTTCAATGAAATCTCTTAATAATCTTGGAATTGATTGAGGATTTTGCTCAGGATTAGAGAGTATTTTGAGAGTGTTTGATGAGAATTAGGGCTAAAAATGGTACAATAATTGAGGAATTCCATCTATAGGGGTGTTGGGTCATGACCAAATGGCCCTCACTTGAAACAGGAAAAGTTTGAAAAATTTTGAACTGTGGGGTAACAAGTGGGCGATGCGGACTTGTTCCCGCAAAGGTCATTTTTGAGCAAATTTTAATTATTCCCTATTTTGACCTAGGAATGAGTTTAGGCCACTTTTGTACTATGGGGGAATAAGTGCGCGATGTGGATTGGTCACACTCCCTACTAGTTAAGGCCAAAATCAACCAAAAAATTAATTCTCGATATAGGTAACCTAAAAATCGAAGGCGATCCTTCTCCTACACAATTTTACCTCCTGAAAAAGAAAATATGAAGTTGAATTTGCAAAATAAGGTACAAATTTTATGATATTCAAGAAATACGCCATAAGGATATTTTGAGTCATGTGAGAGGTGTTACAGAAGTGATTGATGAGCCGTGAAAGTGTCCATGAAGGGGAACTTTTGAAGCGACCCTAAAAAGTTCCCGAAAATGTGCCTCGAAGGTGCTCGGAATCGTAATTTTCATAGATCTCAAAATTCTTGCACGATATCAAAAATTTGACTTCATATTCTTGTTCAGAGGGTCAAATTGAGTAGCAGATGGGTCTAACCGCGATTTACGAGCAAAATATTAGCAATTTTGATTTTCAAAGAATGCAAATTCCAGTGAGGTTTCCACGCCCCTGGCGCGACTGGCTAGGATGTGTAGATGAACAAAACTTGATTTCGCGACAGGTCTACAACGCAAACAGTGTATTTTTCTGCCCAGTTAATTTTTGTGCGATCAAAGACTTTTGGGTCTTGGGCCTAAGTGTTTCCAATCATTAAAATACCTATACTTAGCCATTTCTCACCCTCATATCATTCTAAACATTCCCCAATACTCATTCAAACACTTAGCCAAATATTCTACTCCTAAATTCAAGTCTTAAACCTCATCCGAATCTAAGGATTTCCTCTCAAACTTCAAGTCTCCATCTCCAATATTCATCAAGTTCATCTCCAAAGTCAAGATATGTGGGTTTCACTCATGGGTTCCTTTCACCTATGATACCTAAGCTCTCTTTTACTCAAAATTTCATGATTTAATATTGATTTACAAATGGGTCTTACACATTATGAAATTCCCTACACAGTATGTTGGGGTTTATGAAATTGTGACTTTTTTACTATGTTTTGAGCTATGAATCTAAGATCTATTGTAAGATTTGATGAAGGGTTTTGATGTATATTGCTTGAGGATATTATCAAGTATCTATTGATAGTTTTACATTGAATTTTCTAGCATTATAACACTCTTGAATTGCATGATTTTACACTAGCACTGCACACCCTCTAAGTATTTGATAAAATGTTCGGCTATGGATTCTTGAGGAATTAAAGGTCCAATATATGTCTTATGAGTTGAACGACAATATAATGATGAAATGATGATGAGATGAATGTATGTATATGATGATGAAAGGAGTGTATATATGTGATATTATATCTATAATGTTGGGGACGACTAAATCTTACTCTGGAGGTTGTAGGCCCGGGTAACCTTGTTTAGGAGTTTGTAGCTCGATCGCCTCGCTAGGGATGTGGCAGGCCTGTGCAACCATGTTGGTGGTTTGTACCATCAACCATGTTGGGGGTTAGTACCCATCAACCTTGTTGGGGGTTTTGTACTCCATCAACCTTATGAAGGGGTTTGTACCTCATGCGCCTCTCCAAGGAGGTGGTAGGCCTTGGATTGCACTAAGAATGGCCACGCCTTACACTCCTATTATGTTCTATATAAGCATGATTTAGTTCAGGCATCATTCATACATGTTATATTGTTAGTATGTTATTCATCGCTTATGATTATGCATTTTGACTATGATGTCTATCTCTTGTTGCATTACATCCTACATAATTAGTACATTCAAATGTACTAACGCATACTCTATGCCTACATGATATCACCATGTAGGAACTGGAGCACCGCTTGATCATCGTCCTCCTCCACGTGGCTAGTACGATTGTCTCTCAAACTTGTGGTAAGTCCTCCATTTCGAGAATGTTGCTTATGATCTCTTGCTATGTACTAAGACAATCTTTCTTTTGTGTTATGTATTGACTATGAGGGTGAGCCCGGTTGCTTGTCATGGCCCCCGCTTTTATCTATGTAGTAGAGGTGTTGTTGGACATATTATGTATCTATCCTATGAGCCTTGACTCTCTTGTTCTTGATGTCTATGATATGAAAGTGTTTCCCTTAGCCCCAGTTGTCCCAATTTACTACCTCTGGTTGTATTCTATTGCTTTTGCTTGCAAGGATGTGTAATGATATGTTAAAAGGCTTTCTTGGGGTCTCCTTGGATTCCCATGCATTGTGTCACATCTAGGTCCCAGGCTTGGGTCATGAAAAACTTGGTATCATAGCATAAGGCTGTCAGATCCTTGGATTCCAACACACCATGTTGATCAGAGTCTTATTCATGGTTGTGTTGTGCACCATAACTATGAAAAGGAGGCTATGAGACGTTTTAGGAAATGTTTCCCTTCTTCGTGTTCTAAGTCGTGCTATAGAGTTGAAGTAAGATCTCCCTCCTCCCCCCACCCCCCCCCGATGATTGTTCTTTGCTATACTAGATCATGCCTAACATGAGAGGAAGACAATCTCGTACACCTGAGAAGCAACCGCGGGGGTGACGGAGGGATCATACCATTCGAGCCGCCAATGGAGAGCTTAGAGATGCTCACATGTTGCTTGCACAAGTTGTGGCTAACCAAGCCAACCAAGGGCCCAAGCCCCTCATGCTCCTACACCGGCTTCTCGGGTGAGAGATTTCGTGAGGATGAATCCCCCATAATTATATGGGTCAAAGGTAAATGAGAACCCCCAAGAGTTCATTAATGAGGTCCATAAGGTATTGGATATCATGGGAGTTAAATCAGAGGAAAAAGCAGAGTTGGCGGCTTACCAACTTAATGAGATTGCATAATTTGGTTCACACAATTGAAGAAAGAGAAGGGAGTTAACTATGTGGTGCTTTGGGAAGAGTTCAAAGCGGTTTTCCTTAATCGGTTCTTCCTCCTTGAATTTAGGGAAGATAAATTGGTAGAATTTATAAGTTTAAGACAAGGGCCTATGAGTGTGAGGGAGTATGCCCTCAAGTTTACCCAACTCTCTAAGTATACTCCTCACTTGGTGGCCGACCCAAGGTCTAGGATGAACAAATTTGTGATGGGTGTTTCTGACTTGGTGAATGAGGAATACCAGTCCTCCATATTGATTAGTGACATGGATTTTTCTTATTTGATGACCTATGCCGATCAAATAGAAGAGGAGAAGTTGAGGAAGAGGAGGAATCATGAGGCCAAGAGGGCCCAATTTGATAGTAAGTTCCACAAGGGTTGCCGGTTCCATCAAGGCCAAGGGTCTTTCATACATCTAATAAGACGGTTGCCAATGATTTTCTGAGTGTCCAAGGTGCTAGGGGTGTGGTTCCTAATAGTGGGTGTCCGAAATGTGGTAGGGATCATAGTTGCCAGTGTTTTAGGGATACTAATGCATGTTATGGTTGTGGGGAAGTTGGGAATAAGGTGATGGATTGCCCCTGAAATCGCAACAAAGGCAAGAAGGTTCGTCCACAAGGTGCTAATGCAATCCCATTGGGGAGAGGTGGCCTACAATGTTGTACTCCTAGGCACAACTGGTTTTAAGCTTTGCATATGAGGCAAGGGGTTAATGAGGTGCCCGACATCATTACCTGTATGTTGAAAGTCTTTGGTTTTGATGTGTATGCTTTGATTGATCGGGGTGTCACTCTTTATTTTGTTCTTATTTCCAAAAAGTTCCATGTTGAGTCCAAATTGTTGCATGAGTCATATGAGGTGTCTAATCCTATAAGTGCATCTATTATTGCTAGAAAGGTCTATAGAAATTGTCCCATTTGCATATTACATAAAATGTTGCCTTGTGATCTTGTTGAATTAGACATGGTCGATTTTGATGTCATTCTTGGGATGGATTGTTTACATGCATACTATGTTTCTATTGATTGTAGAACCCGTAGGGTCAAATTCCAATCCCCAAATAAATCCATTCTTGAGTGGGAGAGTCATGAAGTGGTGATCAAGGGTAGATTCATCTCTTGCATTAAAGCCCATAAGTTGATCTCTAAGGGGTGTCTTTAACATCTTGTGAGGATTAGGGATGTGGAGTCTAAAGTCCTTCCCATGGAGTCAGTTCCGATTGTAAATGAGTTCCTTGATGTCTTTCTTAATGACCTTCTCGGTGTTCCTCCTAAAAAGAAATAGATTTTGGTATAGACCTTCTTCCCGATACTCAATCCATTTCTATTCCCTCTTACCGTATGGCCCCTGTGTAGTTGAAGAAGTTAAAGGAGCAATTGAGGGACTTGTTAGAGAAGGGTTTTATTAGGCTTAGCCAACCACCTTGGGGTGCACCAGTGTTGTTTGTGAAGAAGAAGGATGGGTCTCTTAGAATGTTCATTGACTAATGGGGTCACCATCAAGAATAGGTATTCTCTTCCAAGGATTGATGATTTGTTTGACCAATTGTAAGGGGCTAGCCACTTCTTTAAGATTGATCTTCGGTCTTGGTACCACCAAGTGAAGGTGAGGGAGTATGATATTCCTAAGATGGCCTTTCGGACTAGATATGGGCATTTTGAGTTTGTTGTGATGTCATTTGGGCTAACCAATGCACCGCCATCTTCATAGACCTAATGAATGGGGTCTTTAAACCCTACCTTGATTCGTTTGTTATGCTATTCATTGATGATATTTTTATACATTCCCATGGTGAGGAGGAGCATAGGGATCATTTGAGGGTTGTGTTGCAAAAGATTAAGGGAAGAGAAGTTGTATGCTAAGTATGAAAAATGTGAGTTTTGTTGAGAGAGGTTGCCTTCCTAGGACATGTGGTTTCGGGGGATGGTATTAAGGTGGATCCTAAGAAGAAGTTTGTGATTAGGAATTGGCCTAGACCTTTGACCCCGTCGGATATTAGGAGCTTCTTGGGCTTAGCGGGTTACTATCGGAGGTTTGTGAATGCGTTCTCTTCTATTGCTTTCCCTATGACAAAGTTGACTCAAAAGAAAGCCAAATTTGTGTGGTACAATGAATGTGAAAGTAGTTTCCAAACATTGAAAGATAAGCTTGTGTCCGCTCCTATATTATCACTATCAGAAGGGTTAGAGGTATTTATTATGTATTGTGATGCTTCCCCGGTTGGTTTGGGTGGTGTGTTGATGCAAAATTGTAAAGTCATAGCCTATGCTTCTAGACAACTCAAAATGCATGAAAGGAACTACCCTACCCATGATCTTGAGTTAGCTGTTGTCGTGTTTGCATTAAAGATTTGGCGTCACTACTTGTATGGGGTACATGTTGATGTGCTCACCGATCATAAGAGCCTCAAATATGTCTTCACTCAAAAGGATCCCAACTTGAGGTAAAGAAGGTGGCTATAACTTCTTAAGGACTATGATTTGAGTGTGCATTATCATCCCGATAAGGCTAATGTTGTGGTGGATGCCTTGAGTAGGGTATTTATGGGTAGCCTAGCTCATGTTGATGATGGTGATAAAGAGGTGGCTAGGGAGGGCATCAGTTGGCTAGATTGGGGGTTAGGTTGGAAGAGATGTATAATGGTGGTGTTGTTGTGGTTGATGGTTCTAAGTCTTCCTTGGTTGATGAGGTGATAGCAAAACAAGACCTTGATTCCTCCTTGTTAGAGTGAAGGCCTTGGTACAAGAGGGAAAGCTGGAGGTTTTCTCCTTGGGGAAGATGGTTCCCTTAGGTACCAAGGTAGGTTGTGTGTGCCTTGTGTTGATGGTCTGAGGGAGAAAATACTTGATGAGACCCATAATTCTTTTTATTCTATCCATCTCAGTTCCACCAAAATGTATAGAGATTTGAGAGATGTGTATTAGTGGGGAGGCATGAAGAGGGACATTGACAAATTTGTATTCGGTTGCCATAGTTGCCAACAAGTCAAAGCCGAACACCAAAGGCCAGGTGGCCTAACCCAAGATATAGAGATTCCTACTTGGAAGTGGGAGGTGATTAATATGGATTTTGTGGTTGGGTTGCCCAAGACTAGAAAGGACTGACAAAATCGGCTCACTTTCTACCGGCTAAGACCACATATAGGGCTGAAGATTATGCTAGATTATACATTTATGATTTGGTAAGGTTGCATGGGCTTCCATTGTCTATTATATCGGATCGTGGGGCTCAATTTACTTCACAGTTTTGGAGGTCCTTTCAAAGGGGTCTTGGTACAAGAGTTAAGCTTAGTACTGCCTTCCACCCTCAAACGGATGGCCAAGCCGAAAGGACTATACAAACACTTGAGGAAATGATTAGGCCTTGTGTGTTGGAGCTCAAGGGTAGTTGGGATGATTATCTTCTATTGATTGAGTTTGCATTTAATAATAGCTATCATTCTAGCATCAGAATGGCTCCTTTTGAGGCTCTCTATGGTACGCGTTGTAGATCACTGGTTGGGTAGTTTGAGGTTGGAGAGGTATCTTTGTTAGGACAATATTTTTTATGGAGGCTCTTGAAAAGATTAAGATGATTAGAGAAAAGTTGAATACGGCCCAAAGTCGCCAAAAGTCCTATGCTGACGTGAGGAGAAGGGATCTTGAATTCAAGGTTGGTGATTGGGTCTATTTGAAGGTGTCACCCATGAAGAGTGTGGTCTGTTTTGGCAAGAAGTTCAACTTAACCCCTAGATATGTGGGTCTTTATAGGGTGATGAGAAGGATTGGTAAGGTGGCCTACGAGTTGGATTTGCCTAGTGAAATGGAGTTGGTTCATCCGGTCTTTCATGTGTCTATATTGAGAAAGTGTGTGGGTGACCGTAATGCTATTGTGCCTCTTGATGTGGTGGGTGCTGCTGAAGACAATTTGACCTATGAAGAGGTTCTGATTCAAATTTTGGATAGACAAGTGAAGAGGTTGAGGAACAAGGATGCGGCTTCCATTAAAGTCCTTTGGAGGAATCAACAAGTTGAAAGTGCTACTTGGGAGAAGGAAGTGGAGATGAAAAAGCAATATCCTTACCTATTCCACTCCACTAAAGCCTAAGGTATTATTCTAAGTCCTCTATATGATCTCAAGTCTTATGTTCATCCCTTATGTCATTGCATGCATTCATGTTTAAATTGACAAGTTTACACATATGATGAGATTTTTTGAAATGATGTTTAATTGCATTGTGGCATCTCTTTGTGGGTAGAAATGGTCATGTTTGTGTCTCTCATATATGTTCCTTTGACATTCCGGGACGAATGTTTCCAAGGGGGAGATACTGAAATGATCCTAAAAAGTGCCAAAAATGTGCCTCGGAAGTGCCCGAAATCGTAATTTCCATATATCTCAAAATCTATGCGCAATATCGAAAATCCGACTTCATATTATTGTTCAAGGGGTAAAATTGAATGAAGAATGGGTCTAACCCCGACTTAAGAGCAAACGATTAGCAATTTCAATTTTTCAAGAATGCAAATTCTAGTGAGGTTTGTGTGCCCCTAGCGCGACGCCGGCTAGGGAGCGCGGATGAAGAAAGCTTGATTTTACGATAGGTCTGCAACATAGACCTGTGTATTTTTCTGCTCAGTTAATTTTTGTGCAGTCCAAGACTTTTGGATCTTGGGCCTAAGTGTTCCCAAACGTGAAAATATTTATACTTAGTCATTTCTCACCCTCATATCATTCTAAACATTCTCCAATACTCATTCAGACACTTAGCCAAATATTGTACTCCTAAATTCAAGTCTCAAACCTCATCTGGATCTAAGGATTTCCTCTCAAACTTCAAGTCTCCATCTCTAATCTTCATCAAGTTCATCTCCAAAGCCAAGGTATATGTGTTTCTTTCATGGGTTCCTTTCACCCATGATACCCAAGCTCTCTTTTACTCAAAATTTCATGATTTAAAGTTGATTTACAAATAGGTCTTACACATTATGAAATTCACTGCATGCTATGTTGGGGTTTATGAAATTGTAACTGTTTTACTATGTTTTGAGCTATGAATCTAAGATCTATTATAAGATTTGATGAAGGATTTTGATGTATATTTCTTGAGGGTGTTACCAAGTATCTATTGATGGTTTTACAATGAATTTTCTAGCATTATAACACACTTGAATTGCATGGTTTTATACTAGCACTACACAGCCTCAAAGTGTTGAATAAAATGTCTGGCTATGGGTTCTTAAGGAATTGAAGGTCTAATACATGTCTTATGAGTTGAATGACTATATGATGATCAAATGATGATGAAATGAATGTATGTATATGATGATGAAAGGAGTGTATCTATGTGATATTATATATATAGTGTTGGGGATAACCAAGCCTCATTCAGGAGGTTATAGGCCTAGGTAACCTTGTTGATGGATTTGTACCTTGATCCCCTCGCTAGGGAGCTGGTAGGCCCATGCAACCATGTCTGGCACTACACCTAGGAATCAACAACACGAAATCATAAACCTTGTTGAGGGGTTTGCAATCCATCAACCTCATGAAGGGGTTTGTACCTCATGCGCCTCTCCAAGGAGGTGGTAGGCTTTGGATTACACTAAGAATGGTCACTCCTTACACTCGTATTATGTTCTATATAAGCATGGTTAATTCAAGCATTATTCATACATGTCATATTGTTAGTATGCTATTCATTGCTTATGATGATGCGTTTTGCCTATGATGTTTATCTCTTGTTGCATGCATCCTACATACTTAGTACATTCAAATGTACTAACGCATACTTTATGCCTACATGATGTCACCATGTAGGAATCAGAGCACCGCTTGATCATCCTCTTCCTTCACGTGGCCAGTAAGATTATCTCTCAAGCTTGTGGTGAGTCCTCCATTCTAGGGATGTTGCTTATGTACTAAGACTATCTTTCTTTTATGTTATGTATTGATTATGAGGGTGAGCCTGGTTACTTGTCGTGGCCCCTGCTCTTATCTATGTAGTAGAGGTGTTGTTGGATATGTTACGAATCTATGTTATGAGCCTTGACTCTCTTATTCTTGATGTCTATGATATGAAAGGTTTTCCCTTAGCCCCCGGTTGTCCCAATTTACTACTTCTTGTTGTATTCTACTGCTTCCACGACCAAGGATGTGTAATGATATGTTAAGAGGCTTGCTTAGGGTCCCCCTCGATTTTCCATGCACCATGTCACGTCTAGGCCCTAGGCTTGGGTCGTGACAACTTTGGCCAAAACTCATGGGCACACCTTTTCTTACCTCTTTAAGGTCTTACGAAGTCCAGGTCCTTACAGTATTGTATAATAGTTCAAAGTAAGGCGCGGCTTGTCCCAACTTATGTTAAGGTTTTCTATCTTATACAGGCTTTGTGGACTTATTGTATATAGTTTAGTTGCATTTGGTGTCTTAATAGTTGTGGCCTCAATAGCCAAGTCTGGTATGTAAGTTTTGGTGTCACCTATTTCAATCTCTTATCTCTAAAGCCTATACAAACTTGTCACCACTTCGTAGTTGTCATGATCATATGCATAGTAAGCACAGGTTATATATTGGTTCTCTCGAGCCTTGTGGCATCGACTGCCTGTCTATCTTTATAAATTTGGAGGCATATTAGAAATTTTTGATGTAAAATTATAGAGAACTATGATCTGTGATAATGTTGTTTAAAAATTTTGCATCTTTGACTACTTGACCGTGATTGAAATAGTCTTTTTGTGGAATCGTTTAACAAAGAATGTTGTTACACTAATGTTATTTGAGATGCTTTAAAAAATTAAAATTAAAATTCTTTATTGTATAAATATATGCAAGTCAAAGTCAAGCAAATTATGTTTACCAAAAAACTATACCGCAATATACCAAAACCAAAATTAAAAATACTTTACTACACTTCGTTAATTGGTTATGATAATGATATAGTACTTTTAGATATCGAAATTCAAAATTACCATACCGAACTTCAAAATATTGTACTATACCATGTCATGCTCACCCTTACCCCTACCTCCACCAAAAAAAAAAAGTTAAAAGAATTATTTCTTATAAAATTTTTAATTCTAAAAAAATCAATTTTTTACCCTAACTCCTCTCCCCCTCCCC
>JAABOM020060374.1:0-11934 GCA_011800125.2 Solanum clarkiae
TAGCCACCTTCTTTGTCTCAAGTTGAGATCTTTTTGTGTGAAGACATATTGAAGGCTCTTATGATCGGTGAAGACATTAACATGCACACCATACAAATAGTGACGTCAAATCTTTAATGCAAACACCACGGCGACCAATACAAGATCATGGGTAAGGAAGTTCTTTTCATGCACTTTGAGTTGCCTAGAAGCATAGGCTATGACCTTACCATTTTGCATTAGCACACAACCCAAACCAACTCTAGATGCATCATAATACACAACAAAATCCTCAACCCCATCCAGTAGTGACAATATAGGAGTGGACACAAGTCTATCTTTCAATGTTTGGAAACTTTTCTCACGTTCATCGGTCCACACAAACTTAACCTTCTTTTGAGTTAATTTTGTCATAGGAGAAGCAATGGAGGAGAACCCGTTGACAAACCTTCTATAGTAACCTGCAAGGCCCAAGAAGCTCCTAATATCCGACGAGATCAATGGTCTAGGCTAATTCCTAATCACATCGGTTTTCTTAGGATCTACTTTTATACCATCCCCCGACACCACAGGACCCAAGAATGCAACCTCCTTCAACCAAAATCCACACTTATCATACTTAGCATACAATCTCTCCTCCCTCAATCTTTGCAACACAATCCTCAAATGGCCCATATGCTCCTTCCTACTATGTGAATAGATCAATATATCATCAATGAAGACCACAACAAAGGAATCAAGGTAAGGCTTGAAGACCCTACTCATTAGGTCCATGAAGATGGCCGGTGCATTATTCAACCCAAAGGACATCACTACAAATTCATGGTACCCATATCTAGTCCAAAAGTCCGTCTTAGGAATATCACACTCCCTCACCCTCACTTGATGGTACCCGGATGGAAGATCAATCTTAGAGAAAAAGCTAGCCCCTTGCAATTAGTGAAACAAGTCATTAATTCATGGGAGAGGATATCTATTCTTTATAGTAACCCTATTGAGCTGCCGGTAGTCAATACACATTCTAAGTGACTCATCTTTCTTCTTTACAAACTACACTGGTGCACCCCCAGGTGATTGGCTAGGTCTAATAAACCCCTTTTACAACGAATCTTTCAATTACTCCTTTAACTCCTTTAACTCTATCGGAGCCGTATGATAAGGGGGAATGGAGATAGATTGAGTGTCGGGAAGGAGGTCTACGCCAAATCTATCTCCCTTTCGGGAGGGACACCAAAAGGTCATTTGGAAAGACATCAAGAAACTCATTTACAACCGGGATCGACTCAACAGAAGGGACTTTGGACTCTACATCTTTGACCCTCACAAGATGATACAAACACCCCTTGGAAATCAACCTATGGGCTTTAATGCATGAGATGAACCTTAACCACAACATCTTGACTTTCCTACTCAAGGAAGGGTTCATTAGGAAATTGAAACTTGACCCTACGAGTTTTACAATCAATAGAAGCATAGTAGGCATATAACCAATCTATCCCAAGATGACATCAAAATCCACCAAGTCTAATTCAATAAGATAACAAGGTAACAACTTATGCAAAATACAAATAAGACAACTTCTATAAACTTTCCTAGCAATAATAGAGGAACCAATAGGAGTAGACACTTCATGTGGCTCATGCAACAACTTGGGGACAACATGAAACTTTTTAGCAACAAAAGGGGTAACAAAGGAAAGAGTGTCACCCGGATCAATCAAAGCATACACATCAAAGTCAAAGATTTTTAACATACCGATAACAACATTGGGGACCTCACTAACCACTTACCTCCCATGTAGAGCATAAAACTGGTTGTGCCTTGGCGTACCACCTTGAGGACTATTTTACCCAATGGGACCGCATTTGCACCCCAAACCTTGCCACGGTTTCTCAAACAATCTACTTTCTTGTGACCAAGATCCCCACAACCATAGCATGCATTAGAATCCTTCAAACACGGGCCGTTATGAATCTTTTCGTATCTAGGACACACATCATTGGGATCCGCACCACCAATACCTTGAGGTCTAGGGAAGTCATTGGCAACCTCCCTATTTGTAACATGAGGAGGCCTTTGGCCTTGACGAAATCTAACACCCTTGTGGAACTGGTCCTCAAAACGGTCCCTCTTGGCCCCATGGCCCTTCTTTTTCTCAATTTTTCTTCTTCCATTTCCTCGGCATACATCATCAACTGAGACAAGTTCATGTCACCAATTAGCAAGGTGGACCGACATTCTTTACTTACCAAGTCAGAGACCCCATCATAAATTTATTCATCTTTGACCTATAATCGGCTACCAAGTGAGGAGCACACTTTGGGAGTTGATTAAATTTGAGGGCATACTCTCTCACACTCATAGTACCTTATTTCAAGTTCATAAACTCTACCAACTTTGCCTCCCTAAGTTCAAGAGGAAAGAACTGATTAAGGAAGGTCAATTTCAATTCCTCCCAAAGCACCACATAGCCATTATCCTTCTCACCCTTTCATTGATCATACCAAATTTGGGCTACTCCTTTGAGTTGGTATGCCACCAACTCTGCCTTTTCATTCGGACCAACACCCATGATAGACAAGATTTTGTAGATCTCATCAACGAACTCTTATGGATCTTCATCCACCTTTGACCTATGAAAAACATCCTCATGAAGTCCCTTACCATAGCTCAAGGGTAGTAGCATGAGGGGCTTGGGCCCCTTGTTAGAGTTGGTTGGACACCACTTGGGCAAGCATGGTAAGAGCATCCTAGAGTTCACCATTAGTAGGTTGATCCTTGGGAGTTAAGGCATGTCTTCCTCTAGTGTTTGGGATGATCTAGCATAGAAAAGAACAATCATTAGGGGGGAACCACATACCACAACTCTATAGAATGACTTGGAATATGAAGAAGGAAAACATTTCCTAAAACGCCTCATAGCCTTCTATTCATAGTCATGGCGCGCTTCACAACCATGAATAGGACTCTAATCGATGTGGTGCATTGGACTCCAAGGATTTATCAACCTAGTGCTCTGATACCAAGTTTTTCATGACCCAAGCCTAGGGTCTAGGCGTGACACGGTGAATGGGGAACCCGAAGGAACCCCAATCAAGTCTCTTAACTTGTCATTACACATCATTGATCGCGGAAGTACGTAAAAGACATAAAGTAAATAAAAAGGGGCAAAGGGCTAAGGGATAGCTTGCCAAAACCTCAACATCAAGAGACAAGGAATCATAACTAATATCATAATTACACAACTTGTCCAACAAACACCTCTAAATACATAGATTGAGTGGGGGCCAAGACAAAGCTACTGGGTTCACCCTCATAGTCAAATAGAACATAAGAAAGTGTCTCAATACATAGATAATGGTAATATATACTAAGGTCCCCTAAATAAAGGACTCATCAACAAGCTTGGAATAGCACCATCTAGCCACATGGAGGAGGATGATCAACTTGGGCACTGGTTCCTACATGGTGATATCATGTAGGCAAGAGTATGTGTTAGTACGTTTGAATGTACTAAGTATGAGAGGTGAAATGCAACAATAGATAGATATCATACTCAAAATACATACATTAGACAATAGGCATAGTATAACAATATGACATAAATGATCAATACGTAAGTAAAACATGCTTTATGTAACCCATGGTCATATAAGGTATCATTTGTGAAGAATAGACCAAGCTACATTTCTAATATATAAACCCCTTGGGGTATGATGTCGCACCATCACTTAGGTGGTGAAGTACTAACCCTTCACTCGGTTGGTGATAATGTCACCCTATCACCTAGGTGGAGAAATACTAACCCTTCACTCGGTTGGTGATAGTGCGTCCCCATCACCTAGGTGGAGAAGTACTAACCCTTCCCTCAGTTGATGAGTATTAAACCCCATCTCGGTTAGGGATGATTCTGCCCCACACTAGGTGGAGAAGTACTAACCCTTCCCTCGGTTATCCAGGTTCTTAGACCCCTCCCCCCTCGCCGAATTGGGCATGATCTAATGCAACACTTTATATAGAATTCATCATGAATATAAGCTCATTTCATCATCATAACATCAATCATATAATATCTCATGCTTTGGACCTTCATTTCCTCAAGAAACCATAGTTAAACATTTTATCAAACACCTTGGGGTGTGTAATAGGAGTAAAAGACCATGCAATTTAGAGATGAAATCATGCAATAAAATCCATTGTAAAACCATCAATCAACACCTTGCACACCCCCAAGACATTCACATCAAAACCCCTTATCAAATCCAACATTAGATCCAAGATTTGAAGCTCAAAACATGATAAAATAATCATACTTTCATGAATTAAAATCACTGTGCAGTAAATTTCTCAATATATAAGACCCATATGTAAAATCAACTTTAAATCATGCATTATTAAGTAAAAGAGGGTTTAGGTGCCATAGTTGGAAGGACACAATGGTTCAACACCACACACCATAGCTTTGAAGAAGTTCTTGGTGAAGGTTAAAGATTGAGGCTTGAAGCTAGAAGAGAATCCTTAGCTTTGGATGAGGATGTTGTGTCTTGAATTTGGGAGTGAAAATATGGCTAAATATTTTAGTGAATGTTGGAAAATATTTTGGGGGATATGAGGGTGAAATTTGACTAAATATATGTAAAAACACGTTTGGAAAAACTTAGGCCTAATACTTAGAAAAATCTGGATGGACTAGAAAAAACAGTGCAGGAATTACACCTCTCAGCATCGCGGAGAGGTCGCGGACCCTCACTGGAAATTGCACCAAGCGAAATTTCATTATTCAATTCCTTTTCTTTAAAATCAAAGTTAGACCCTTATCCCCATAATTTGAACCCCTGAGCAAGAATATGAAGTCGGATTTTCGAAATAAATAACAGATTTTTAGATATATAGAAAACAAGATTCCAAGCACTTCTGAAGCACATTTTTAGGCACTTTTTGGGGTCATTACAATACGTTTTATGATTAACATCAATCATATTAACTTCATAATAAACAAGGGAGATTGAAGTACCTTTCTTAACAAGCCATTGTTGAAATTTAACATAATTTTGTCTTATGTGTCCCTTCTTTTTATGGAAGCAACACTTGGATTCTTTCTTAATGTCAGTTTCAAGTGGTGCCTTTCCTTTTCACCTTTTATTGGCTTGATTAGTCTCTTTCTTTAAGTAATTATGAATGCACTTTCTCCTGTTTCCATCAGTAGTTTGCCTTCCTCTTAAACACACATGGCTATAAGTTCATTAATAGACCATTTATTTTTATGTGTGTTAAAGAAATCTTGAAGGGACCATATTGTGCAGGCAGAGTATTCAAAATATAGTGTACAAAAAAATTTTCAGACATTTCAACCTCAAGAGTCTTTAATTAAGCCACTAGATCTCGCATTTTCATGATGTGCTCATGCACACCTCTCACACTATTGAGCCTCATTTATGAGAATTTCATAATTAAGGTGCTCAAGTGCCTTCTTTGAAGTCTCAAATTTAAGGTGCTGGCAAGTGCCTTCTCTGAAGTCTCAAATCGCTCATCAATAGCCTTCAGTAATGCCTTAAAAGTATTATGATGTTCGACAGAACCACAAATATCAGCAAAGATTTTGGTCTTCATGAACATAATACTCAAATGGTTAGAGTGTTCCTATTGTTCGTGAAGAGCAATCTCATCTTGAGTGTTAATTTTACTAATAGGTGGTTCGTCTTTCCTGATAGCATAATCAATGTGTATGCACCCTAAGTGAAGAAGAATACTCTCCTTCCAGATTTTATAGTTTTCACCATTGAGTTCGGGAATATCACAAATATCAGAGAAATTTGCAGGTTGCGTAACTACAAAACATATATATACATGCTTAATAAATTTGAGGCAAGTAAAATTGAATTTACTGACATAAAAATTGCCTGTAGGTTAAATTTTTAATTCAAATTAGATTCATACATTATGGTAGAATTATTAATTTACCCTCATGATATTCTATCTTTGTTATAAAACTATTAAACTCTCATTCATAATTCTTGCGGGTAATTATGAAGAGTATTTAATATTTTATCTTAATTAATCATGCAAAAATAACAAAGAAATTAAGGTATTTATATCATGCATGATTACTCACAATTTAATATCCAAAATTTATTTATGTGATCAACTTTCATAATTTTATTCAATTAAAGATGTTCTGACTAATCTTTAATCAAATAATATTATAGATCACTTAGACATTATTCTGATTTAATGTCTGCATCTTGTCTGATCCTAAAGATAATACATATAATTTTATTTAATCAAGATTATTGTGGCTAAGTCTTAGTTAAATAAAATTATAAAGATCACTTAGACATCAAATCTTATAGTTGTGTTAGACAGATAAATAACTCAAACAACAATTTAGTATGCAACCATAGATAATGTTTAAAATCATATGACTGTTTAACAAAAATTCATAAAATATCTAACATTCGGTTGCATCAAAAGTTTTAAAATAAGATTTAAAATTTAAGATCTATTTTTGAATGATTTTTGCAAATCCGAAAAATCAACAAGCAGAGATACAATAATTGCTCGGATACTAAATGTATGTAAACATAGAGTAATAGCGCAGCAAAATAGTAGATCGATATACCTCCATCCATTGTTGGCGATGTGTCGGAATCATCGTCGGTTTCTTTTCACCTTCCGGTAAACCTTTTAAGCACTCAAATCTCACTCAAGATGGTGTGGAGTAAAGAAAAGAGATTTGTGCATAGGGACCTTTAACTAGATGTACCCCTATTTATAGTTATTCTACCATCAAGAAGAGTAGTGGGGGAGTTAGTGGTTAGGGGGAAGTTAGTGGGAAATTATAGAGTAGTGAAGTAGTAGAGTAGTGGGGAAGTTAGTAAAGTAGTGGATTAGTGGATGTAGTTATATAACTTCCATGGATAGTGGATATAGTGGTAGTTGCAACTTCCATGTAAGTTACAAACCATATCCATGGAGGTTATGGAACTTACAGACCACTATCCGTGGAATGTGGCCAACATTCCAACAGTTTGATGGTTGGTTAGAAAGTAACTTTTCCAAGTAATTGTATTTTAAATTTTTTAAATGTTATGTGTCAAATTTAGCACAATAAGTACGATGTTTGCTTACTAGCTAATGATCTCGTATAACTAAAAAAATTGTATAAATTATGGGTTAATTCATATATTATGTGAAAAGTAAAAAAATAAAATAATTAATATATGAATAATTAGAGTTTACATAATTAATCTCTACATCATTATATTTCACAACACTAACAGTGCTTGAATTGGTTTTTGACTTACAAATTCAAAGGCATAAATAAAAATTTTTATTTATGACTTTTGACTTATTTTTATTGTTTTAATTTAAAACTAAATTCTTATAAATACTTTTTCATTTCAAACATTTAAAGATTGTTTAAATTTCTTTTTGATATAAAAAGTTTAAATTTCTTTTCTGTTAAAAACATTGAAAATAAATCAATCCAAACCTGCTCTATACCAGTAGCCAAATGATCACTTAAAGGTCATTTAATAGGGCGTATTAGGAGAAATAATTCATGTATCAAGTATGATATTATTTAGTACTATGTTTGCTAGAAATTTTAGGTCTACGTATAACTAATTCATGTATTAATTATACACCCTGCATGATGTTATGGGATGGATAACTAATAATCTAATAACTTGCATTTGATGGTATTAGTAATTCATATGATTTAATACCATCAAATTAAATAAATAAAGAAAAAATATCCCTCAAATCCTTTTAATCACTTTTTATATTTTATTAATTTCTTATTTTATATTTGTAGTCTTGCACTAGTGAATTCACTAAAATAAATTATCTTGCAAATTTTATTTGTTTGTGCATTCATATTTACATAATATTCAAAAAAAAAAATTGCTATGTGGAATTTAAGCTTATTTATTTGTAGGTTCATATATACATAATATAGAAATGATATTTTGCTATGTAAATTTTTTCTTTTTTGATAATTAATTTAGTGGAGTGATTTGATTGATACAAAGGTCCAATTGAGTGATTCTATTGATACAAAATAAAGTTCAATGATTTTTATAAATAAATTCTCAAAATTGAGTGACATTTAAGATATTAATTACATATTAAAACTATAACTGACAATTTTTATGAGTAATGTAGATGACTTATTTGATTTTACTATTGTTTATTGTCTTTTCGATTTTAAAAATAAGTGGTTTGTCTTTATTAAATTAAAAATTAATATTTTGTAAGTGATCAATTTATTCAGATGATAATTATTTAACTTCAAATAATTCAAATGAGAAAATAACACTTTGATCTCAAGTCTTTTCTTTAAGCACTACCACAATAAAAATATGCACATAGGTAAAAGCTTGATCGTTACTCCTTAAATTTGCATTAGAAAAGGGTGTAATAATTGCATGTTTGGTGCTAGATGGGTAGAGCTGTCAAAACGAGCTAGCTCACCCCATCCGGACTAGCCCTTACAGGCTTTGAAATTTGACAGGTCAGGTCGGGCTGGCCCTCTTTTTTTACGGTCTAGAAAATAGTTAGCTCAGCCCATTTGTTTGTGGGTCGCGGGCCTTATCGGGCCCCCATATTTTTATTCTTATATTTTGTAATAAAATTTTAAATTAAATCATAATTTTAAAATATTAAAGTAAATAACATTTAAAATATTAAAATAAATAGTAACAGGACAACATTACATCATATTAGTATTACTATTACTCCCTCCATCCATCTTTACTTGTCCACTATACTATTTTGAGATATCCAACATTATTTGTCCACTTTATTAAATCAAAAGATAATTTCAAACTTAATTTTTAGTTTACTTTTATCATTAATTATAATAGTTATTTTCTTGTTACATTTTTCATGACATTATAATTGTTATATTCAAAAGGTATTTTTAGTTTACCTTTATCGTTAATTATTATAACACTCCGTAAAATTACAAAAATACCCATAAAATGTAATCGTTCATATAATACGTCTTCTCAAGCTCAAGGGCAAATCCGAGAACGGATTTGCGAATAGCGCAAAAAATTGAGTGGGGAAATAGTCTCGACCCGATTTTAGAGCAACCGGGTTGAAAAATAAATTTTCATAATTTTGCCCGAAATAGTGTTGATGTGTGCCGGGGACGAGACCCGCCCTGAGCGCAGATCAACACGTGTAATTTTTTTTTAATTTTGACGGGAAAAATTTTAACGAAAATATACTGAGGCGCGCCCAGCCCGAGACGCGGACTAGGTATTTCGTAGTGTAAATAATTTTCTTCTTTTGTGAAGGGCATTCTAGATATTTTTCAGCCTCTTCTAAACGCAAAACACAATCAAAATAGGTTGTTTTGGATATAAAAAGGGTTTTAAACCTCATTCCTAAGTCATTCTAAATTCTTGAAAGAGACTAGGGCTAAGGAGGAGAGAAAAAGAGCGTAGAATTGAGGAGATCGGGGAGAATTCTTGAAGGTTGATTGTTGATAGCTTCACCCCAGGTATATAAGGATAAATGAAAGCATGAGATTGTTCTCTCACGTGCCCCATAAATGGTCATAGATGAGTTGAGAGTCCATGAGTCCCTATATATGTTTCTTGAAATACTTTCTTGATTATTTTCTTGAAAATTGTATCTATTACATGTATTTTCATATGTTGATGATCATCATAAACTTATTTTTCTCGAATTGAATATTTTTCATGATGTATTGTATAAACCCTATATGTTAACTTTTGAAAGCATGCATGAATGAGCCTAGGGATGGAGTCTAGAGCCTTGGGATGGAGTATAGAGCCTTGACGTGTGTATGTTGATGGAAATTTTGATGTGAGTATGAGGTTGAGTTATTTGAGCTTAATGATCCTATGAGTCTTCATAACTGAGTTCTGTCTAAGCGACTTCTTCTAATTAATGATCTGAGTCCTTGAGTTCTTGAATGAAAATTGAGTTAATTTAGATGAGTTAAAGTCCCTGAAATAATGGAGGATGCTTGAGTTTGAGTTAATTGAGATGAGTTAAAGTCCCTAAAATAGTAGAGGACCCTTGAGTTTGAGTTAATTGAGAAGATGAGTGCCTCCATGAGGCTACTTGAGATGGTGACAAGGAGTCTTATGAGCATTGAGTCTTGGGAGGAGTATCGAGCACCGAAATGAGTAAGAGTGAGTCCTACTTGTACTCATTACCCTCGCTGGCCTAGCGTAGGAAAGGATTGAACAATTACATCTCATGGTTCCCTCTTAAGTTTACATCCCTGAAATCAATAGAGGATGGTTGAGTTCATATTTCTTCTGGATCATATTCTTCCCTTACCTGGCAAGTACGGGACGGCTGTGGCAACATCAGCGTGATTGTTGTACAACCTTTGGTTCATAAGTGCATCGGTTAAGAGAAACTCCTAGAAAGTTTCTAAATTGAGTACTCTGAGTCGAGATTAGATGAGTTTAGATGAGTCCCTTTGAGTCGAGATGAGACGAGATTAGTTAAGATGAGTCTCTCTGAGTCGAGAGGAGAGGATATGAGTTGAGTTGAGTTCCTTTGAGATGAGCCCCTCCGAGATGAGTCTGATTTTGATTGATGAGTTGATTGATTGATGGGTCACTTGTCTACTATTTATTCTTTCTTAAGATAGACATTTGACATGTTGATTTATTTCTATATTTAGTTGATATTGTTTCTATATTATTTTACCTGTTTTGATTTCACTCAGCTATTTTACATACCAGCACATTCCCGTATTGGCATCCCCCTTCTGGGACTGCATCGATTCATCATGTAGATGCAAGATTTGGAGATCGTCAACAAGCGCATTGTTGAGGATTTGAGACGTTCGGCTGATTGGTGAGCCTCCCTTACTTCGGAGGATTCATTATATTTATTTCATCTTACATTATAATTAGATTTGATTATCTATTATTTTGATTGAGGTAGCCATGAGTCTGTCATTCGAACCACTTGATAGTGATGGAGGCTTCATAGACTAGAGTCAGATATTGATGTTAAAACTTGTTAAGCTAGTTTCTTTCTACTAGCCAGTTATTTATAATATTATTTTGAGACTAGATGAGATGTGCCCATTTACTTCCTTATGTCTTCTGCTGATTGATAGAGTTTATTTACTGAATGACTGTGATGAGGCCAAATAATTCACTTGGGGACTAGCAATAGTCTTTAGGTGCAGGATACGTCTAGGGTACCCTCCCGAGGTGTGAGAAACTTGGTATCAGAGTACAAGTTCAAGAGTCCTAGGGAGTTTATAGAATCGTATCTAGTAGAGTCCTTATTATTGGTGTGAAGAGTTCCACATCTATAATTTGGAGGTTGTAGGACATGTAGGAATGTTTCCCTTCTTTCAGATTCTAAATCGTGCGATAGAGTTATTTCCTAAGAAGTTTATGATGGTTCTTTCGATGCTCTAAATCTTTCGACTATACCTCATCCATGAGGTGATCGAGACAGTAATTTTCAAACTCTTACCGATGAGATCCCCTACGATATAGTAATTAGAATGGTAGAGAAACTGCACCAGGCTTAAGAGAAGCTGGCTAGTGTAGTAAGTTGATTGACTAGAAAGAGTACACTATTACTCATATTAATTGTGCATTGAGTTAGCTTTAGATATACCAGGACCCTCTTATTTAAAACTTGCTCCTGATGTTAACCATGAGAGAGAAACTTATGTCTCCAAAGAGATTAATGTTACCACATAAGAGTGAGATGTGAGGTCTTAGAAACCCTAAGTAGAATTGAATCATTCCAGATGTTAGAAGGATGATGATGGAAAGAAAGGGATGAGATAGAAAGAGTGATAGTCGATTGAGGCTTGTAGTTGGAGTTATGTACCTATTAGGTAAGTAATGAGACGACGAGTCGATTACCATAGGATTGATGAAAAAGTGATGAGTACCCTATGATTGTTATGATGAGGTGTGTATATATATAGCA
>JAABOM020060375.1:0-11933 GCA_011800125.2 Solanum clarkiae
TTGCATGGGGTTCCTTTGTCCATTATATCGGATCGTGGTGCTCAATTTACTTCACATTTTTGGAGGTCCTTTCAAAGATGTCTTGGTACAATAGTTAATCTTAGTACGAGCTTTCACCCTTAAACGGATGGCCAAGCCGAAAGAACTATCCAAACACTTGAGGATATGCTTAGGCCTTATGTATTGGAGTTTAAGGGTAGTTGGGATGATCATATTCCATTGATTGATTTTGCCTATAACAATAGATATCATTCTAGAATTGGATAACTCCTTTTAAGGCTCTCTATGGTAGACGTTGTAGATCACCGGTTGGGTAGTTCAAAGTGGAAGAAATGGCTTTGTTGGGTTCAGATTTGTTATGGAGGCTATGGAGAAGATAAGGTTAATTAGAGAAAGGTTAAAAATAGCACAAAGTCATCAAAAGTCCTACATCAATGTGAGAATAAGGGAGCTTGAATTCAAAGTTTGTGATTGGGTCTATTTGAAGGTGCCACCAATGAAGGATGTGGTTCGTTTTGGTATGAAGGGTAAATTAAGTCCAAGATTTGTAGGTCCTTATAGGGTGATGAGGAGGATTTGTCAAGTGACTTATGAGTTGGAGTTGCCTAATGAAATGGATTTGCTTCATCCAGCCTTTCATGTATCTATGTTGAGGAAATGTGTGAGTAATCCAAATGCTATTGTTCCATTTGATGTTATGGGCATAGTTAAAGATGGATTATAAAGAATTTATGGTGGAGATCTTGGATAGGCAAGTGAAAAGGATAAGGAATAAGGATGTTGCTTCTGTTAAGGTCCTTTATAGGAATCAACTAGTCGAAAGTGCTACATGGGAAGCCGAAGCAGACATGCAAAAGCAATATTCCTATCTTTTCCATTCTAATCAATCCTAACGTACTAACTTTATGTTCCCTATGTGATTTCAAGTCTTATGATTCAGCCCCTACATCATTTGCATGCATTCATGTTTTATTGACAAGTTCATGGTGGTTTTACACTTATGTTGAGATTTTTGAAATGACGTTTAAGTGCATTATTGCGTCCTTGTATGAGCTGAAATTTTCATGTTTACGTCTCTCAGACACTTTTCTTTGACATTCGTGGCGAATGTTCCCAAGGGGGAGATATTGAAACAACCCCAAAAAGTTCCTGAAAATGTGCCTCGTAAGTGCCCGAAATTGTAATTTCTATATATCTTAAAATTAGTGCATAATATCGAAAATCTGACTTCATATTCTTGATCAGGGGAAAAAATTAAGTGGGAGATGGATCTAATCCCGATTTTAGAGCAAACGAATCACAATTTTAATTTCCCAAAAATTGAATTCCAGTGTGGTTTCTGTGCCCAGAGTGTGACTTGCCTAGAGCATGCCTTAGTGTATTTTTGTGCTAGTTATCCCAGTTCGGTCCAAGACTTTTGGGTCTTGGGCCTAAGTATTCCCATGTGTGAAAATATCTATACTTAGCCATATTTCACCCGCATATCATATAAGACATTCCCCAATACTCTCTCAAACCCTTAGACTAATATTCTCTCAAAATTCAAGTGTCGAAATCTCTTCTGGATCTTAAGGAATTAATCCATGCTTCAAGTCTCCATTCAAATCTTCATCAAGAAATTCTCCAAAGCTAAGGTATATGGGTTTCAACCATTAGGTCCTTTCACCCATGGTGCCCAAGCTTCCTTTCTACAAAAATTGCATGTTTCTAAGTTAATTTACTCATGGTTCTTACTTATTATGACTTGGACTATCAACTATGTTGGGTTTCATAAAATTGTAACTATTTTAGCATGTTTTGAGTTACGAATCTAAGATCCATTATGGGATTTAATGAATGGTTTTGATGTATATTGCTTGAGGGTGTTTCCAAGTATTGATGGATGGTTTTAAATTGAATTTTCTTGCATGATTTCATCCCTAAATTGTATGGCTTTACACTAGCACAACACACCTTCCAAGTGCTTGATAAAATATTCAGTTATGATTTCTTAAGGAATTGAAGGTCCAATGCATACCTTATGAGTTGAATGCCTTTATGGTGATGGAAGAAATGTATGTATATGATATTCTCCTATATCGTGTTAGGAATGACCATGCCCCACTCGGGGGGTTGTGAGCCCAGGCAACCATGTAGAGGGGTTTGTACCTTGATATCCATGTCGATGGGTTTGTACCTTGATAACCGGGTTGAGGGTTTAGTACCTCAATCACCATGGGTGGTAGGGTGAGATGATCCACCTACCAATCATGAGGTTTGTACCATGATAACCGAGTTGAAGGTCGGTACCTTAATCAGCATGGGTTGTAGGGTATGACGATCCACTAGCCAATTGTGGGGTTGGTACCTCAATAGACTATGAATTCTATAATGATGGGCTCTTCTTGTACATGTGTTATGTTCTATGTAAGTATGATTTACTTCAAGTATCTTTCATGCATGCCATATTATTATACGCTACTCATTGCCTATGCTTAAGCATTTCAATTATGATGCTTATCTCTTGTTACATTGCATCCTACATACTTAGTATATTCAAATGTACTAACGCATACTCTATGCCTATATGATATCACCATGTAGGAACCGGAGCCCCACTTGAGCATCTTCCTCCATGTGGATAGTACGATTTCTCTGGAGGATGTTGCTGAGTCCTCCATTCCAGGGGACAATGACTATGATCTCATGCTACGTACCAAGATTATCTTTCTTTTATGTATGTATTGACTATGAGGATTATCCCCATTTCTTATCTTGGCCCCAGCTCCTATCTAAGTTTTAGAGGTGTTATTGGATATGTTATGCATTAAGCCTTGACTCTTGTTTTGATGTTTATGTTATGAAAGTTTCCCTTTAGTCCCTTTGCCCTTCTTTCTTTTCTGATTATGGTGTTCATTTGCTTTCATGACCAATGATGTGTAATGATATGTAAGGGGCTTGTTTGGGGTCCCTTCGGGTTCCCCATTCGCCGTTTCACGTCTAGGCTCTACGCTTGGGTCGTGACAAAAATGATCATCAATCCTTTGTAGAGGGTACTTATTCTTGATGGTGAATCTATTAAGCTGCCGGTAATTAATGTACATTCTAAGAGAACCATCCTTCTTCTTCACAAACAACACCGGTGCATCCCAAGGTGAATGGCTAGACCTAATAAAACCCTTCTCCAACAAATCCTTCAATTGTTGTTTCAACTCCGTCAGGGAAATACGGTAAGGGAGAATAGCAATGGGTTGAGTATCGGGAAGGAGGTCTATGCCAAAATCCATTTCCTTTTTGGGAGGAAGACCTGGATGTTCACTAGGGAAGATATCTAGGAACTCATTAACCACCGGGACCGACTCTACAGGATGGACTTTGGACTTAACATCCCTAACCCTCACAAGATGATAGAGACACCCCTTAGAAATAAACTTTTGGGCTATAATGAAAGAAATAAACCTACCCTTGACCACCACATCATGACTCTCCCACTCAAGAACAGATTCATTTGGGAATTGGAATTTGACCTTACAAGTTTTACAATCAATATAGGCATAATATGCATGCAACCAATCCATCCCAAGAATGACATCAACATCCACCATATCTAACTCAATGAAATCACAAGGCAACATTTTATGCAAAATGAAGACGGAACAATTTCTCTAGACTCTTCTAGCAATAAAAAATGCACCAATGGGAGTAGACACATCATATGACTTACACATTAATTAAGGTTAAACATGAAACTTTTTGGCAAAAAAAGTAGTAACAAAAGAAAGAGTGGCACCCGGGTCTATCAATGCATACATATCAAAATAAAAAGCTTTTAACATACCAGTGATGACATTAAGCACCTCATCTACCCCTTGCCTTCCTTGAAGAGCATAAAACCGATTGTGCCTTGGGGAACCACCTTGTGGACCTCCCCTTCCCAATGGAACCACATTTGCACGCCGGCCTTGTGGACGACCATCTCTACCCTTGTTTTGATTATAAGGATAATCAATCTTCTTGCGACCCACTTCTCCACAACTATAGTATGATTAGTGTCCCTCAAACATGGCTCGTTATGGTCTCTACCACATCTTGGGCACATAGGATTTGGAACCACATCAACACCACCTTGGACCCTTGGTTTGTCATTAGCAAACCTTCTAGTATAAGCATTTGAAGACCCTTGGCCTTGATGAAACTAGCTACCCTTGGGACCTTGGAATGTTCCTTCAAAATGGGTCCTCTTAGCCTCATACCCCTTCTCTTTCTCAAACTTTCCCCCTCCAATTGTTCAACATTAGTCATGCAGTGGGTCAAGTCCATATCACCAATCAACATGTCAACACGACACTCCTAATTCACCAAATTTGATACATCTATCATAAATTTGTTCATCCTAGACCTTGAATAGACCACCATTTGTGGAGCATATTTAGAGAGTTGGTTGAACTTGAAGGCATACTCCCTCACACTCATAGATCCTTGCTTCAAATTCATGAACTCCATCATTTTGTCCTCCCTTAGCTCAATAGGGAATAACCGGTTGAGAAATGCCACCTTAAACTCCTCCCGAAAGATCACATTGTTGTTCCCCTTCTTCTCCTTCCACTGAGTAAACCATATTTGAGCCACCCACTTGAGTTGGCAGGCCGCCAACTCTGCTTTCTCCTCTGATCAAACACACATGATAGGCAGCACTTTGTACACCTCACAATAAATTCTTGAGGATCATGATCCACCTTAGACCCATGAAACTCCAGTGGGTTCATCCTCATGAAATCCCTTATCCTAGCTCTCAGAGTAGGAGCATGAGCGGCTTGGGCCCCTTGGTTGATTTAATTAGTCATAGCATGAGCTAGCATGGAAATGCCATCCTGGAACTCTTCATGAGCTATTGTTCTTCGGGTGTACTAGCTCTTCTTCCTCTTGGGATAGACATGATCTAGCATAACAAAGAGCATTCATTAGGGGAAAGCATTACCTTAACTTTTGTTGCATGACATGGATCAAGAACGAGGGAAACATTTCCAAAAAGCCTAATAGCCTCTTACTCATAGTTATGGTGCACTTCACAACCATGAATAAGACTTTAATCGATGCACTGTGTTGGATGTCAAGGAATATTAACAACCTAGTGCTTTGATATCTAGTTTGTCATGGCTAAAACCTAGGCCCTAGCTATGACACGGGGAATGAGGACCCGAAGGGACCCCAAACAAGCCTTTTATCATGTCATTTACACATCCTTGGTCACAGAAGCAATTAAACAATAATAACAGAATATAAATAAGGTTAAAGGGACTAAGGGAATACTTTCCTAGCTTACTAAACATACAAGAGTCAAGAGAGTCAAGCTTAAAGCATCATTACATAACTTGTGCAACAACATCTAAAAACTTAGAATTTGATCAGGGGTCAAGAAAAGTTTCCGAGCTCACATTCATAGTCAAAGCATAAAATAAAACAAAGAGAGTCTTTGTATAACATAAGATAAAAATATATCATCCTCAGAGTTGAGAATTCACCAAACTTTGCTTCAAAAGATAGTACTAGCCACGTGGGGGAGGAGAATGATCAAGTGGAGCTCGGGTTCCTACATAGTAACACCATGTATGTATAGAGTATGCATTAGTACATTTAAATATACTAAGTATGTAGGATGTAATGCCACAAGAGATAAGAAACATAGTCAAAATGCATAATTAGGCAATGGATGAGCATATAATAATATAGCATGCATGAATGATGCTTCAAGTGAACATGCTTATATAGAACATATTACATCTATGGTAAGAGACCATCATTATAGAATACAAGGCCTACCACCCCCTTGGAGAGGCAATTGATGTATCAACCCCTCAATTAGTTGATAGTTGTCACACACTTCCATCCATGGTGATTGAGGTATTAAACCCTCAATTGGTTCATGGTTGTCACACCCTACCATCCATGGTGATCGAGGTATCAACCCCTCAATTGGTTGATGGTTTTCAGACCATACTATCCATGGTGATTGAGGTTTCAACCCCTCAATTTGGTTGATGGGTGTCACCCCCTACCATCCATGGTGATTGAAGCATAGCACCCCTTCAATAAGGTGTGGTCACTCGCAACACTAGAGATACTTTTCATGATATCAACATGTATATACCTTCCTTTCATCATTATAAATTCATTCAAATCATAAGTCATGCAATAGATCATCAATAACTCAAGACCCCTATACCAGACATTTTATCAAACACTTGACTGGTGTGTAATTCTAGTTCAAAATCATGCAATTCAAGAGTGAACTCATGTGAGAAAACTTAATATAAATCAACCCACCAACACTTGGTAACACCCTCATGCAAAATAAATAAGAACCCTTTATCAAATCTCAACATAGAATATAGATTCATAGCTCAAAACATTCTTAAACAGTCTAAATTTCATGAAATCCCAACATAGTTTGTAATCAAATTCATAGTAAGAATACCCATAAGTAAATCAACTTGAAAACATTTAATTTGTATATAAAATGAAGGTTGGGCACCATGGGTGAAAAGACCCGATGGTTTAAACATACATACCTCAACTTTGGAGATTCCCTTGATGAAGAATGGAATTAGAACTTGAAGCTTGAGTGAATTTCTTCAGATATGGAATGAGTTTGGGAAACTTCAATTTGAGTGAAATATTTGTCTAAGTGTTACAAAGGGTTTTTGGCAATGTCTTAAATGATATGGGATAGCAAGATGACATAGTATAGGTATTTTTATGCATGGGAAGGCTTAGGCCCAAGGCCACAAAGCCTTGGACCGAAACAATGAAATGGAAACAAAATACACGTCTCCGCGCCTTGGCAGGGTCGCGCCAAGGCCGAGAATCGACACTATATGATGAATTTTCAGGAAAATAAAATTTTAATACGGTTGCTCTAAAAACAGGGTTAGACCCACTGCCCTTTCAATTTTGGCCCTACATCACGAATCTGAGCTCAAATTTTGACATCACACATGAATTTTGAGATACACAAAAATTACGATTATGGGCATTTTCGAGGAATATTTGTGGGAGCTTTTCTTGGGGTCATTTCAATGAGGGTGAGATTGATAAGAGAGAGATTAAAAATAGCCCAAAGTAGACAAAAATCCTACTCTGATGTGAGAACTAGAGTTCTTGAGTTTAAGGTTAGTAATTGTGTTTACTTTAAGGTCTAACCCATGAAGGGTGTGGTCCGATTTGCAAGAAAGGGAAACTGAGCCCAATTTTTATGGGTCCTTATAGAGTTTTGAAGATAGTTGGTAAGGTTGCATATGAGTTGGAGTTGCCAATGGAGATGAATATGGTTCATCCGGTCTTCCATGTATCCATGTTGAGAAAGTGTGTGGGTGACCTAAGTGCTATAGTGTCTTTAGAGGTTGTGGGGTGGTGGAAGATAATTTGACCTATGAGGAAGTCCCCGTGGAGAATTTTGATAGACAACTGTAGAGGTTCAGAAACAAAGAGGTAGCATCCATCAAGGTCCTTTTGAAGGAATCAACAAGTTAAAAGTGTGACATGGGAAGCCTACGCAGACATGAAAAAGTGATACTCATATCTCTTTAACTCTACTCAAGTTGAAGGTAATAACTCAAATCTCATCTCAAATTTTCAAGTCTTAAGTTTCATCCCTTATGTCATTTTGCATGCATTCATGTTTATGATAACAAGTTCACGGTGATTTTTGACATTCATATTGAGAATTTTGAAAAAAGATCTTTAAGTGCTTTTTTACATTCATGTTGGGCTGAAATCTTCATGTTTACTTCTCTTATACATGTTTCTTTGACATTCGGGGATGAATGTTCCCATGGGGGAGATATTGAAACACCCCTCATGTTCTTTGGAATGCCCCATAATTGCAATTTTCATATATCTCAAATTTGTGTGTGATTTCAAACATTCAACTTCATATTCTCGATCAAGGGGAAAAATTGAGTGTGACATGGGTATAACCCAGATTTTAAAAGACCCATAGTGAAAAATCTTTTTCGCTAATTAATTTAACAATTTCTAGTGTTTGTCCGCGCCCATGACGCATCGCGCCTGGGGAATGCTACTGTACATTTTGCACTGCCCATCTGGTCTGCATCAAGCCAGTGGGGCGAACCAATGTAACATTTTCATTGGTTTTTTTATTTCATCCAAGTGCGTTGGGGTCATTGTTCCATGCCCATTTAAACGTAAAATTACTCATACTTAGCCTTTTTTCAACTTTATAACTTGCAAAACCCTCTCTAAAACCTCTGCAGGACTCTATCAATTCTCTTATTCAAATCTAAGGATTTGAAGCTCAATTTTTATGACTCAAGGACTCATTTCAGGCTCTAAGTCTACTTCAAGTTCACCTCAAGCAATTCAAGGTTTAAGGCATGTGATTCTTCATCCATGGGTCGTTTAAACAATGGAGGCCAACCTTCCCTTTTATGAAAATTGCATGATTTCAAGTTGCATAACCAATGGGTATCTCTTATTATGAATTATGAGCATAAATTAAGTTGGTGTTTTATCAAGTATTGATTAATTATGCGTGAATGTCTATTTCAAGCTTATTCCATGATTTGATTTTCTCTATTGAGACTATGCATGTTTTGAGCTATCAAACTATGAATTATCATGTGCTTTTGTGATGGATTTCAAGGTACCCTACGTCAGGGTTTTACTACCATGTTGGTGGTTTGATTTGCATTGAATTTACTCATATTTTGTCACTCTAGAATTGCATGATTTTGAACAAGTATTATGAACCCACCATGTGTTTGATAAAATGGCATGATAAGAATTCTCAAGTTATTAATGATCTATTACATGATTTACAAGTGAAGTGACTATATGATGATTAAGGTCTTCAAGCATGTATTGAATTCATGAAAAGTATCTATGATGTTGCAAGTCTCAAGTTTAAGACAATTTCCAGATTTGACCTCTTATGAGCAATTCATGTTAAAGCAAAGGTTCATGAATGATTATGATCTACTATCATGTTAAAGTTAGGCTCACTTGTACATGTCGAGCATGTTTAAGAGCTACGCATGTTATATTATCATGTCTCTTATATGTTATTGTTGTTATGATTATTTCAAGTATTCCGTGAGATTTGACTTAGCATCGAATTAGGCTTAAGATGGGGGCTCGACTCAAGAGGTCCTTATATAAAGTCTTTAGTCTCTAAAATATGTTCCACCATAGGATGATGATTATTACCCTTTCTACACTAGTGGATCCATCTAGCTATACACACCTTGTCGAGGGGGTAACATGCCTCAGAATATTCATTGGATGGTTTACCATGGCAAGTAGACCAGACCTTGTCGAGGGGGTAACATGCATCGATTGCCTTGTCAAGGGGGTGACATGCTTCGATCACCTTATCAAGAGAGTGACCTGCGTTGGATTCCAAGTAGTAGCTCGCTTGGTCTATGTCAGTTAAGGTCTCTTCCCACACTTCTTTCACTTGTTTTATTACAAGTATTGATCATGCATGCCATGTTGAGATTATATATCTATTGCACATGATTATGCATTTTAAATATATTGGCTTATGTCCTTGATGCATTGCACCCTGCATACTTAGTACATCCAAATATATTAACGCATACTCTATGCCTACATGATATCACCATGTAGGAACTAGAGCTCCTTTTGATCATCCTCCTCTGCATGGCTAGTTCGATTCTCTGAGAAAGCTTTAGTGAGTTCTCAATTCCGAGGATAATATCTACTTATTTCATGTTAGGTTGAGACTCTTTGTTATGTTGAATACTTATTATTATGAGGGTGAGTCCGGGGAGTTTCTTGGCCCCCGCTCCATTCCAAGTTAGAGGTGTTGTTGGAAACAATGATATATTTATTCCATGAGTTTCCTTTATCCTGATGGAGACCCCCATCACAAACTTATTCATCCTAGATCTAGGATCATCCACCAAATGAGGAGCATACATTGAAAGTTGATTAAACATGAGGGCATACTCTCTCACACTCGTAGCACCTTTTTTCAAGTTCATAAACTCTACCAACTTTGCTTCCCTAAGATCAAGTGGGAAAAACCAATTAAGTAAAGCCAATTTGAACTCCTCCCAAAGCAGCACATTACCAATCCTCTTCTCACCCTTCTATTGATCATTCCATATCCTGCTTCGCTTTTTAATTATCTCACTTATTGATGTTTATTTCACTTCCGCAACTAAGGATATGTTAATGATATGCTAATGTAACACCCCACATCTTACAACACTAGTTATATGAAAATGAAATTTGATATGGCTTTTCAAATTAGCGCCAATATTTAAAAGTGCTTGAATCTCAAATTAGAGGGCGATATATATATCTAACGCTGAAGACGGTCGAGTGTAAATAAGTATTATGTCAAATTTAGGAGATCATGACCCTAAACAAAGTGAGAGAATTGAGGTGCTTGTAGGACTTATGAAGCTAGTAGGTGAGTCACCTACTTGCTTAGCTTAAATTTGCTAGCTAAACGGAGATGAGGCCTGACGTCAAATTTGTCCAAGTCCCATAATGAATAAAGTCCATGTTAAGGGTGTAACTTTAGCCCATCTTTTAGCATCATAAATGGACTATATTTTCAGGCCAAGAAGGACATTAAAAGAGCCCAAAGACATCACAATGTCTTTGATAATTTGGGCCCAAAACTAACTAAGAGAAAGGGGGGAAAATGGGCAGCAAAGGCCCATCAATTTGGAGCCCCTTAAGGCCCAAATGAAAGGAGCAAGAAGTTGCATCACCAACTTAATATATTAAGACTAAAAAATCAAAAGTAAGTTGGACAAGAGGTCTTTGAAAAATGGGTGAAGACAGCCCCCTAAAGTCACTTCAACTTGGGAAACAAATCTTCTTTCTTGGTTATTCTTTGTCCTCTTTCAAAGTGTGAAATATAGTCCTCACAACCTTACAAGGATTCCTAAAGAAGCTCTAAACCTTGATTTTAAAGATAAATAATGTACTTATTCACTTAGTATGGCTTTTTTATAAAAACCAGAGAAATAAGCTAACTATACATGTGTTGGAAATTTTGGGCAGCATGTATCCTAAGGATTGTGGTACACTTTTCATGTTAATTAAGAGGCTTTTCTATTCTTGGTTGGCTGTATTATGAACTAAGACTTATTTCTTTAGCAAACATTTTTTAGTAATGTAAACAGGCTGCTTCACCACTATTACAGTCTGAAAAAATGACTTATTGTAGGATATCTTAATTGTACTCGTAAAAGAAACATAGGAGATGATAATTGGAAATTATTTTTTCACGACCTTCACCTAATTTTGGACTATTTTTAGACTATGTAGAATGGTTTTATGTGTAAAAATTGTTGGATACAATTTGGGTAAATTTGAAACAGGTTCGGGATTGTTGACGTCGAAATATAGCGAAGGGATGTAAAGTTATGCCACCTATTTGTATGTTATGTAGAATTGTTATGTGTTGTACTTTGTGGGCTATTATAAGACTGTTATGGCACTAAAACAAGCTGCATATGATATTTATATAAGAATGTGTATCAGAAAGTATGATTAGAGGCAGAAAGGTTGAACGAATACGCTCAGGTTTATAGTTATACGCTTGCTACTCGTACATTGTTTTTTAAGAGATTGGGCTGCCAAGATGTATCTATTGGCTTCTAACACTAGTTTTATCACCTACTATATTGTAGATAAATCTTTTGAGGAAGGGAAGGTCATCTCGAGGTAATAGCGAGGTCGTACAACGAGGTATGTAAGGCTACTTGATTTCGTATTATTTGGCATGAAATATATATCCCTCATTGGAACATGAAGGCACTTACCAACTCCAACACAACTATTAACCGTGTCTCAACTCTTTCACATTTTCATATACTCCCATACATAGTCACCTTTAAATCTGCATACATACTTGGATACCAAGATACACGAGTTCGTTCTACTAAATAAAG
>JAABOM020060376.1:0-11932 GCA_011800125.2 Solanum clarkiae
ATAGAGGACCTTTTTATTAAATTTTTTTAAATTAATTTCATTGACATGCACTTTTTTTGTGTGTGATCTTACTCATGAATTATATTTGTGCGAATATCTCTATTACCTGATGATAAGTTCACTCGATTAAAATTATTAAGAATTAATTCTAGTTATATTAATAATTTTAAATCTACAAATCTTATTGAAAATAAGCATTTTCAATTAACTTTTAGAAATGCGAATTTTATTTATAAATTTAAATTGCTAAGAAAGAGTAATTTTATTTATTCATTTATTTTTAGACCTAGACAACATACGTGTTTGATGTTATTCATGAATTATGCAAATATGAATACTTATATTGATGGATGATTACTGGATTCCACTTAAATAGTTAAGATAACTCTTATTGATATTAGATCTACAGATCTTATCAAAAGCGTCGATAAAAGACGATATAAGAAGATTATTTTTTTCCTTGTTGTAGAAAATTCCATCAGAATTTTTTAAGCATGTAACAGATGAAGTAAGAACAACAGTGGTAAAAGGTCCTTGTGGAAATGACTGGAATGTGAAAATAGAAGAACGTGAAAATGGAATATTCTTTGCTGATAATTGAAAGAACTTTGCAATGGAGCAACATATTTAAGAGGGTGAGATGCTACTTTTTTTTTTATGATGGAAGGCAGACATTCCATGTACACATTTTCGATGTGAATGGAGTGGAAAAGTGAGGAATGTAATCCAAGAGAAAGTGAAACAAGTAGTATTTATCATGTAATAAGATTTAGATGAGTTAAGTGAAGTTAGTTTGTTAAACTATATTAGTTTGTCATGGTGAAATGTTGAAGTGAGGAGTATTCAATTATATTAGTTTTTCATGGTGAAATGTTGAAGTGAGGAGTGGACCTATTTTGAAAATTGCATTTGTTTTAAGTTATGTGGGAACGCGATTACCTTTTTCCAATGCATCATTTACAGCTTAAACTAGATATGCCAAGGTCGTATTATTTTTCCTCAACTTAATTTATTCATATTATTTAAAATTTATGAATTATTTTGGTCCAATTTTACTTTATAGTTGTCACAAAATAAAATCGGATCACAACTAAAGGAAATAAGGTAAACCATAAGCAACCACATATTTACTACAAAATTCCAAAAGCTGAAGTCACGAGTACAAGAGCATCTAAAGTAATATGAACGAGAAAATACACAGTCTCAAATGAAAGATACAATGTTTTCTAATAATATCTAATGCAATGTCTTGAATGAAACTGAAAAAAAAGCTCAAAAGATCCACGACGACTCAAAGTTTGAGCCTCACCACTAAAATCCAGATAGATGGAGACTAACTCTGATAAAATGAATCAACTACCCTATATATGTCCCTGTGCTCGATATGCAGGGAGGAAACAAAGTAAAAGTGAGCACATCAAGATGTACTCTATATGTCCAACTGACTAGGTAAGCACAATCTAATAAACATGCAGTAATGATGAATACTATCACCCGCAAGTAAAGGGTTAGTGAACAATATAAACATATATAAGAGTAGAATAAGATAACAATGACAATCAATGATGCAATCCATATATAGTGTATGAAATGCATGAGGTGGAATCACGACGGACTCTGGTGCCAGTGTATACATCTACCGAGTTTAAGCTAGCAGGTAGAACCTATGGGGGGAAGGGGTCTCGTCAGACCGACCATATACAAAAATATCTCAAGTGTCATGATGGTGATTGACACCAATGACAGACTCTGGCACTGGGAAAGAGGTCTCCAGTATCACGATGGACTCTAGCACCAATGATACGTCGGCGAACTCTAGCGTCGGTAGGGAGATATCAACTAACATATTTGTCTCAAGGCCAATGCAATATAAGATGAAATGCATGCCAATATCATGATATCCTGATATATAAACTAATAATACACCTGGTCGGACATTGGTGCCGACAAATAGATCTCAAGTAATATGATTTTCTCAAATATCATAGTGCTCAGTGGTACAAATGCAATATGAGAAGTATACATGCCAATGCCACAATACAAGTGCATATCTGTAATATGACATGATAATGATATGCATAATAGCCATAAAATCACAAAGTATACGTCAAGTGATCAACTAGTACAACAATACCATCAGTAAGTCTCACCATCATCTTCTCGTCAATAATCAGAATGTCAATAAAACCAGACTCTTCAAGTCCCAAAATATGCTTATATGTTTGAATTTTATCACAATTATCATCAATTTACCACTCTCAAATGATATCATAAGTCTCGTATTATCACATTAATATCTAACATATCTCAATTCTCAAGATTTCTTCTCAATTTATGAATAACATCACAAATTACTCAAATTTTGGCATAACTGGTATCACATTTCTATCATAATTCTAGCATATCAATCTAGTTACTCATTAATCAAATTAACTCTTACAATCATCACATGAACATATCCAATAACTCAAATTCAGTCTCAAAAGGTTAGCCAAATCCACCTCAATGTCGAAATCACACTTGGACAAGCTTTGAATTAACTCAAATCTCCAAACAATCACTGAAGCTGATCAATCTCTACCAAAAATGAATACTATGCGTTTAGAGATGAATCTTCATACCCATATTGGCACGAATTAGGCTTAGGGGCAAAATGACCAAATTAAGGGTGATATTCATATTTGTTGACTATGAAAATTGATTTGAAATTATGAATCTACGCGAGAAAATGAGTCGTTGGTGAAAATCTCTCTAAAATTGACTTCAAATTGAAGGAGAAATCATCAATTAAAGTTTCCCAATCATAGACGAAAAATCCTCCAAATTCAAGATCATGAAATTCAAGAAAAAATCAAAAGAAAAGTCATGCAAATTAATCAAAACGAGGTTACAAAGACTTATCTAAAAGAAATTTCCAAAAATGTCTCATAAAAAATTGTCTCCCAAAGCTTGAAATAATGAAAAAAATGATTGAAAATGGTGATTTTCAGAATTAAAACTAATGCATGTGTAAAATATACTCCGCGATTGCGTAGTGGGTCCTGCGAACACAAAGGAGAAGACTTGACGATGCTCCGCGAACATCACTAGGAATCTATGGATGCGGAGAAGAACGAGACAAGGGAACTATTACTCTACAAACGCAAAGAATTTTCCGCAGACGCAGAGAAGGCCTAGAGATATACCTCCACATGATTGCGACAGAAACACTCATGTCAGCAAAAGAACAACTAAGTCCCAACTCGGAATGGATGCTTGAAATTCATTTAGATTCAAAACTATAGTAACCAAACATGTATTCATACCACAAACGGTGATTTGAACTCAATGGAATAATCAAAGTTCGATTCAGAGGTCTCCTTGACATGATTACTATTACTACTCAATTAAACTATTTTATAACTCAAAATACCAAAACTGCCCTCGGCGAGTCTAAAAGTTCTGATGAGACCATTTCTAGAGTTAGTTTCACAATTCAGAACTACTGGAACTGTCAGAATTTTCATTCGATCTTCTGAACTTTGAATCGAAAAAACTAAAAATGCAACATTGGATCTAAAAGCTTTATTTTAACTTCGAATTCAGTGCTATAACTTCTCCTAGACCAAATTCAACGTTTTAGAGCTGATCGAATCAATGGATTTCCAATTCAACACCCGAAACTCAGAATGGTATGAATACTCTCTTTTTAAACAACTTAAGCTTCCAAAAATGCCAAAACTCATATTTTCAACTTTTAAAACTTAGGATTTTAGTTCCAACAATACAGATAGTTCAAAATAGTTCCAAAGCAACTTACAGAAGGGAAAAATAGTAATTTTCACAGGTAAACTCAAAAATGACCAACAAGGTCATTATAACATTCACCACTAAAAATAATGTTCGTCCGCAAACATATAGGAAAAAGATGTAACTGAAGCCTCATTAAGGCGAGATATCTAGCTGCATATTTGACTCCAACTTCTAAGTAGCCTCCTCAATAGGATAGTATTACCACTGAACCTTCACTGAAGGTATATCTTTAGACCTTAACCTCTGAACCTGTCTGTCCGATCTAGGTAGTAACTCATACAAAATGATAAATCTAGACCTAACTCAATAAAATCAAAATATATCACATAGGACTCATCTGCAATGTATCGAAGGAGCATGAAAACATAGAAAAAAGGACAAACCACTAATAATTCCGGTAGTAAGGCCAACTCATAGGCCAACTCACCAACTCTCCTTAAAATCTCAAATGGGCCAATGAATATAGGACTGAACTTTCCCTTCTTCTTGAATCTCATCACACCCTTCATCGGTGAAACTTTCAACCAGACACTATCACCAACAGAGAACTCAAAATATCTAACCCTTCGGTCAGCATAACTCCTCTTATAGCTCTGAGCTATCAAAAGTCTACTCTGTATCAGTCTGACCTGATCCATGGCTTCTTGTAGCAAATCAACACCCAATATCTCCGCTGAACATGAATCGAACCATCCGATCAGCGATCTTTACCTCTGGCCATACAAAGCCTCAAACGGTACCATTTGGATGCTGAAGTGACAACTGTTGCTATATGTAAACTTTTTCAATGGTAAATGCTGGTCCTATTGAGCCCCAAAATCAATCATACAGGCCCAAAGCATGTCCTCCAACACCTAAATGGTGCACTTAGATCAACCATTAATCTTGGGGTGAAAAGCTAAACTCGAATCCAATCTGGACCCTAAACCATGTTGTAAAGCCGTCCAAAAATGGGAGGCAAACAGCAAAACCATCACTTTGATACTATAGACACTGCTACTCCATGCAGTCTGTAAAATGTCCTGGATATGCAACCTAGCCAATGGCTCCACACTGTAGCTAGTCTTCACCAATAGAAAGTGAGCTGACTTTGTCAAGCATTCAACAACCACCCAACTGAATCGAACTTGCCCAAGGCCATGGGCTAACCTGTAATAAAATCCATAGTCACCCGTTCCCATTTTACGCAGTAATATGCACTTTTTGCATCGATCGCCGGGCATATAGTGTTCATACTTGACTTATTGGTAATTCAAATACTCCCCCACAAAGTCAGTTATGTCCATTCTTAGCCAAATAGCCAATAATGTTGTTTTAGATAATGGCACATCTTTCCTACACCCAGATGGATGGAATATCTAGCCCAATGGGCCTCCTCTAATATCAATATCACCTAGTCCCCTACTTTAGGCACACAAATCCTACCATTTATCCTCAATATCTCCTCATTATCAATAGTAGCTGCCTTGGCTTCACCCTTAACACTTTAACATGAATCAAACATAGTCTAGCATCCTCAAATTGATGACCACAAATCTAATCATACAATGAAGATCTAGCCTTAACAAAGGGAAAAATACTCTGATGAGGGGAAGTATCCAACCAAACCATCTTTCTAGCAAACAACTGAACCTCCAAAGCTAAGGTCCTCTCCTCAGCCCTAAAGAATGCCAAACTCCCCATACTAGTAGCCTTCTGGCTCCAAGCATCTGCCACCGTATTTGCCTTCTCAGGGTGATATAGAATAGGCATATCCTAGTCTTTTAGCAACCCCAACCACCTATGCTGTCTCATGCTCAAATTAGGCAAAAACATGATGTACTTGAGACTTTGGTGATCTGTAAAGATCTCACAATGCACCGCATAAAGGTAATATCACCACAACTTTAGCACAAATACAACCACAACCAACTCTAAATCATGGGTAGGGTAGTTTCTCTTATGTACCTTTAATTATCTAGAGGCATATGCTGTCACCTTCCCCGTTTGTATCAATACACCATGCAAACCCACCCCAAAAGCATGACAATACACCATAAATGGCACTCCATACTAGGGAAAGGAAAGAAAAGGTGCTGAAGTCAATAAATCCTTTGCCTTTTGGAAGCTTGCCTCACACCCCTTCGACCACTGAAATGCTACATCCTTCTAAGTAAGTCTGGTCAATGGGGATGCTATATATAAGAATCCCTGAACAAAACATCAATAATACTGCCAAACCTAGGAAACTCTAAATCTCAATCATAAATGCAGGCCTAGTCCACTTACGAACAATTGCTACCTTTGTCGGATCTACCATAATATCTTCCTTTGTAACCACATACCCAAGGAAAGCCACAGACTTGAGCCAAAACTCGCACTTTGAGAACTTGCATACAAATTCTCTTCCTTTAATCTCTAAAGTACAGTCTTTAAGTGTTGAACATGATCTGCATCACTCTTTGAATAAACCAAGATATCATCTATAAAGACAATCACAAATATGTCCAAGTAGGGTTTGTTTGAACACTCGATTCATCAACTCCATAAAACAAGCAGGGGCATTAGTCTGCCTAAAAGACATAGCCGCAAACTCATAGTGACCATAATGACACTTAAAAGCAGTCTTTGAGATATCAGACTCCCGAACCCTTAAGTGATGATACTCAAACCTCAAATAAATCTTGGAGAATACTAAGGTACGCCTGCAACTGGTGAGAAAGATCATCGATATGAGGCAAAGGATACTTGTTCTTGATTGTTGCTTTGTTCAGCTGTCTATAGTCTATACACACATGTATAGTGCTATCCTTCTTGCTCACTAATGATACAGGGTGCCCCAAGGAGATACACTCGGATGAACAAATACCTTCTTCAACAAATCCTCTAATTTCTTTTTTAACTCCTTCAATTCAGTCTGATCCTATCAATAGGGGGCAATAAATACGGGCTTAGTATCTAGCTCCACATTAATAGCAAAGTCAATATCACGATTTGGGAGGACACCAGGTGAATCAGTCTGGAACACATCTATAAACTCTCTAGCAACCTTAATGGTCTCCAATGACGGTAACTCCTGAGAACATGCCCGAACATGAGCAAAATATGCTAAGCATCCCCTCTTTATCAACCGACAGACATACATATAGCAAACAACACCCTTAGAATAGGAGCTAGTGCTCCGTTCCACACTAATCGAGGCAAGTTAATGCAAGATAAGGTCAAAATCTTCACATGGCAGTCAAGATTAGCATGATATTTCAATAACTAATCTATGCCCAATATCATATCTAAGTCAATCATATCTAATAATAACAAGTCAACAACAATGTCTCTCCGCACAAAGTCATAATATAACCCTAATATACCTGATTCACCACTAATAATTCACCTATCATGGTGGAAACACAAATAGGCTCGGGACGCAGCTCACATATAACACCAATATCATAAGTAAAAGAGGCTGACACATAGAAATAAGTAGAGCATGTATCAAATAAAATTGAAACTGAAAGTGGCACACTAGAACCATAACTATGATAACCGCATCAAAGGCCTCTATCTCAGCTCTATCTTGGATAACGTAGCAGGATCTATGCCTTCTACTAGCCTATAAGCCTCCACAGGCTCTACATTTCACTGTACCATGACTCTCTTTAGTACCACTCCTTATAGCATGGGGTGTGTCCTTGGCCGCTGGTGCTGGGCCTAGACGAGATGGTTGAGATCCTGAAGCCTAGGTAGAAGATACATGATACGGACAATGCCTGGATGAATGCCCAACCTTATCACAGTTATGACAAGCCCTGATCTCTCACCCCTAAGATGGCTTCCCTCAAAAGCCATCATGCCTAGATGCACTAAATGAACTATCACGACCTGTCTAAGTAGGTCTAGATCTGTCAGTACTATCAACAGTGGGGATGGTTGCATAGACTACTCAGCCTTAAAGATCCCGCCTCTAGAACTCCCTGTATCATGGTGAGGGTTTGCTAAACCGGCCATGCTGACGAAACCTTTTCCGGCCACTCTGTCTATCATGCTTAATACACTCTATCATATGAGCGTTATCCACTACACTCTAAAAGGTACCTCCAACCAAAATCAAGAAAGTTGTAGCCTCCTAAAGATACCCTGCTAACCCCTTGGAAAATCGTTGAATCCTTTTGAACTTCGCAGGGATACTAAACAAGACATATCTGGACAATGTATAGAATTTGGCCTCATAGTGCAAGACTGACGTAGAACCCTACTAAAGTCTGTCAAACTCATCGTGATAGTTGTATTGAAGGATATATGGTACAAACCTCTCCAATAATACCCCTATAAACTTCTTCCATGTCATAACTGGGGATCCAACAAGTCAGCGAGCCAAAACTAGCCTCTACCACTCCTCAGTTAAGTCGGTGAACTGGTAAGAGGTATAAACAACTCCATATAACTCAAGGATGGCCAAATTACATAGTCAATCCTAATGCTCTGATAAGAACTCAATAAGCTCTATCACCAGGGGTGCCGTAAAATCTCTAGTGAGTTAATCGTATAAAAAGTGCTCGAAGTTCTTCTGCTCAGCTGTGGACATAGCAGGTCTAGCAGAAGATGGGGGAACCAAAAATTTAAGTGGTGTAGTAGACAGAGCAATAGTCAATCCTTAAAGATATGAACCTGAACTCAGCTAAGATGTCTGATGCAGAATCTTAGAAGTTATAGGAGGATCCACTAGGACTGAGAAAGCATTCACATTAATCATGGATGGCTTAGCTGGTGCAAGTAAAAGGTTAACCACTGCTGTAGAAGCTGGTGCATCAATAACAACTAGGTCTAGATGAGCTCCCTCCAATCTATCCTATATCAGTAATAATAACTATTGAACTGGGGTGTAGAATCTGCTACTGAGGGTGGTGGAATAGGTTCTGAAGTTCCCTACTGCTCATAATCAGGCTCTAGAGAAGCCGATCTAGTCTATCCTCTAGATGAAAGCTGCCCCTCTAGCATGTCCTCGGCCCCTGTCCTGATCACAAACCCTACCTAGACCTTGAGTGGGAGCCAAATCAGTTGGCTCAGGCTCTCCCACTGATTGTAAGGATCTAATAATCAGCATCTACGCAGAAAGAATAGATTAGAAACTTTCAATATGGTAGATATGAAGAAACACATGAATAGAAGCTAGATAAGAAAGCTTTTCCTATCAAGTACCCCATAGCCTCCCGAATATGGGTATGGATGTCTAGATACCGATCCACGAGTCTCTACTAGACACCTCGCTTTTGACTCACAAGCCCAATGAACCTAAAGCTCTAATACAAAACTTGTCACGACCTAAAATCGGATCTCAACTAAAGAAAACATGGTAAAACAAAAGCAATGACATATTTACTACGAAATTCCAAAACCTGAAGTCATAAGTAGAAGAGCATTTAAAGTAATACGAATGACTAAATATTCTATCTCAAATGAAAGATACAACATTGTCTAATAATATCTAATACAATGTCTAGAATTAAACAATAAAGGAAAATCTCAAAAGATTTATGGTGACTTGAAGTCTGAGCTTTATCGCTTAGATAGAGAGTAACTCTGATAGAATGAATCAACCACCCTGTATGGGTCCCTGTGCTCGATCTGCTAGAAGGAAATAAAGTAGTGGTGAGTACAGCAAAATGTACCCGATAGTTTCAACTGACTGGGCAAGTGAAATTGAATAAGCATACAATAATGAAGAATACTATCACCTGCAAGAAAAGGGTTAGTGCACAATGTAAACATATATAAGAATAGAATAATATAACAATAGCAGTCAACGACGCAATGTAGTGTATAAATGCAAAAGCACGAAGTGGAATCACCATGGACTTTGGCGTTGGTGTATATATCTACCGAGCTGAAGCTACCAAGTAGAAACCATGGGGGTCTGGTCAGACCATAAACAAAAATCTCTTAAGTGTCAAAATGGTTACTGGCACCGATGACACCACGATGGACTCTGGCACTGGAAAAATGTCTTTAGTATCTGACAGACTTTGGCTCCGATGATAACTCTATGGACTTTGGCGTCGGTAGGGAGATATCAAGTAATATATCTATCTCAGGGCCAATGTAATATAAGACGAAATGCATGACCATATCACGACATCCTACTATTTAATAATAATAATAACACACCTCGGTAGACTCTGGTGCCAGCAAATAAATCTCAAGTAATACGACTGTCTCAAATATCAATGTCTCAGTGGTACAGATGAAATTAGCGATATATACATTCCAATGTCATAATACAACTACATATATGCAATATGACAAGATAATGATATGCATAACAGCCATAACATCACAAAGGCTACATCAAGTGCATCAACTAGTTCCATAATGCCATTAGTAGTCACATATCATCGCCCTCTCGTCAATAAACAGAATGTCGATCACATTGGACTCTTCAAGTCCCAAACAATTATCATCAATTTACTACATAACTCTCCCTGGTGGTATCACAAGTATCATATCATCACATTAATATCCAACATATCTCAATCTCAAGATTTTATCTCAATTTAGGAATAACATCACAAATTACTCAAATTTTGGCATAACGGGTATCACATTTCCATCATAATTCTAGCATATCAATCTGATTACTCCTGAATCAATTTAACTCTCACAATCATCACATGAACAAATAACTCAAATCCAGTCCCAAAAGGTTGGCAGAACCTACCTCAATGCCAAAATTGCACTCGAACAAACTTTCAATCAACTCACGTCTCCAAACGATCACTGAACCGATCAATCGCTATAAAAATAGATACTATGCGTCAGCAGATGTATTTTAATACCCATATTAGTAAAAATAAGTCTTAGGGGAAAAATGATAAAAATTATCGCTAAAATATAAAGTTTCAGCATGCGGAAATTTACTTGAAATTATGAATCTATGCGAGTAAAGGAGTTAGGAGGTGAAAATCCCACTAAAATAGAGTTCAAATCAAAGACAAAATTATGAATTAATGTTACCAAGTCATAGACCAAAAATTTCTAATTTTGAATACTCAAAATCATGAAATTCAAGACAAAATCGAGATAAAAGTCATCAAAATTAATCAAAATGAGGTTCGAATACCCAAAAAGAAATCTCCACAAAAATCTCATCAAAAATTGTCTTCCAAAGTTTGAAATATTTAAAAAATTATTGAAAATGGTGATTTTCGGAATTAAAAATGATGCATATGTAAAATACACTATGCGACTGCGGGGCGGGGCCTGCTAACGTGGAGCATAAGACTTGGCGATGCTCCGCGAACGTGGCTAGGAATCTGTAAATGCAGAGAAGGCTAAGAAATATACCTCCGCAAATGCGGGGAAGAAGCATGATTGCACAAGAAACCAAGCATATCACCAAAAACACAGCTATGTCCAAACCCGTAATGGACCCTCAAAATTCATCCAGACTCATAATTACACAAACAAAAAATGTATCCCTTCTAGAAACAGTGATCCACACTCATTGAAATAATCAAAATTTGTTTATGAATTCTCCTCGACACAATTATCAATGCAACTCATTAAACTAGTTTAAATTCAAAATACCAAAACCGCCCTCGACAACTCCAAAAATTATGATAAGACCATTTCCAGTGTTGATTTCACCATCCGAAACTTCTACAGCTGTCAAAATTTCGATCCAAACTTTCGAACTTTGAATATTAACCAAAGTCAAACTTTTGCTCCGAAAACAACTCAAAATGCAATTTTGGGTCTAAAAACTTCATTTTAACTCCATATTTATTTCTGTATCTTCTTCTAGACCAGATTTAATGTTCCAGAGCAAATGAAATCTATGAATTTTTGGTCCGATACCCGAAACTCAGAATGGTACAAAATCTCACTTTTTCAACAACTTAAGTTCAAAAATGCCAAAACTCATATTTTTAACTTTTAATACTCAATATTTCAGTTCCAATAATATAACTAGTTCAAAATAGATCCAAAGTAACTTACGAAAGGGCAATATAATAATTTTTATAAATAAGCTAAAAAATGACTGACAAGGTTATTACAATAGTGTGATTGTTTATTCAACCTTTGTTAATATTATTGCAATGCTCCTCATGGTTCATCTGGAAACAACCGCTTTATGTTTTTAAACATAGGGGTTAGGCTGCGTACA
>JAABOM020060377.1:0-11929 GCA_011800125.2 Solanum clarkiae
ATGATTCTAGAATGTCTCTTGAAGATTTTCTTGAAAATTATATTACTTACATGTATTTTCAAACGTTGATGATCATCATAAACTTATCTTTCTTGAATTGAATATTTTTTATGAGAAATTTCATAACCCTACATGATAATTTTTGAAGGCATGCATGAATAAAGATAGAGATTGTGTCTAGTGCCTTTATTAAGAATGTTGATAGAGATTGTGATTGTGAACATGAGAATGATGATAGGCTGATAGTATTTGATGGTCCATGAGTCTTTCCTAAATGAACTCTAATGAATTATCTATTCGATAGTTCCCCAATAATTGTTCTAAGCCTTGAGCTAATGATTAAGATTTTGATGGATTAGATGATTAAAGTCTCTATGAGACTTATTGAATGATAGTGCCTCTATGCGACTGATTTGAGATGAGATGATTGATATAGTTTGATTGGTTTGATCAGATGGATTATTTTATGAGCATTGAGTAATGGAAGGAGTATCGAGAACCAAAAGAGTAAGAGTTAATCCAAATCGCACTCGTCAGACTACGTTGCCAAGAGTCGGTGAGAATTTGGACAATCATATCACATTATGTTGAGGTTCCCTCTGATTAAAAGTCCCTAAAATCAATAGAGGATTTATAGATTGTTGTTTCCATTTGGACTTGTCCATTATAGTTTCCATTTGTTCACTACCTGGTAAGTACAGAATGGCTATGGTAACATCAGCGTGATTGTTAACAGTCACTAGCTCATAAGTGATTATTGTCGGATAAGACAAACTCCCAGAAAGTTCACAAACTGAGTACTCTGACTTGAGATAAGATGAGATGAGGTGAGATGAGTCTGGATGAGTCTGATTTGACTAATCAGGTTTGATGGATTAATGGGTCACTTGTTTACTCTTTTTCCTTTAGATAGACATTTGACATGTTGATTGATTTCTATATTGAGTTGATTGTTGTTTCATATTATTCTACATGTTTCGATTTCATCAGCTATTTTACGTACTATACATTCCACGTATTGTTGCCATTTGGCGCTGCATCATTTTATGATGCAGACATAGGGATTAGAGATTATTAGTAAGTGCATTGTTGAGGATCTTAGGTGTTCAACTGATTGGTGAGCCTCCCCTCCTTCAGAGGATTCATATGCTATTTTTATCTTACTTTAGAGTTAGACATTATGAGCTTATTTTATATTGAGGTAGTTGCGGGTTTGTCATTGGCACAACTTGATAATGATAGAGGCTTCATAGACTAGAGTCAAATGTTGATTATCAAGATTATGAGCTATTTCTTTCTACTAGCCTTTTATTATCATCATCATCATCATCATCATCATCATTAGATAGATGTGCCCATTTGTATTCTTTATATCTTCCATTGATTAGTAGAATTTATTGATTGAATGATTATGATGAGGCCGAGTGGTTCACTTGGTGACTAGCAATAGTCTCTGGGTGCCAGACACATCTTGGTTACCCTCCTATGGCATGACAAAGTTGGTATTAAAGCATGAGTTCAAGGTCCTAGGGACTCTATACAGCCTTGTCTAGTAGAGTCTTGTTTATGTGTGTGTTGTCAACTACACTTGATAAATAGGAGGCTATAGGACATGATGAATTGTTTCCCTTCATTCATGTTCTAAAGTGTTCTATAGAGTTATACTCTATGAAAGTTCTCTTATACTTAATTCTTTGTGCATTGAAGAATTGTGATCATGCCTCCCAGAAGATCCATCAGAGGTAGAGGACATCCCGCCAGACAGTATGTTAACCCACCTGAGCCTCAAGGACATGAGGAGCCTGTGGAACCAGTTGTCCCTATTGTGAAACCTTCACAAGACAAGGTCTCTAATGCTAAGCTTAGTCAGGCTATTTAAACTCTAGCCCAAGCTATCACAACACCTGTTGCGAGACAAAGAGCGGGTCGATAGGATGCCCATGACACTTCTAGAGTCCTAGAATTCTTGAGGATGAATCCGTCTGAGTTCACAGGGTCTGCATCCACTGAGGATCTTAGAAGTATGTGAAGGATCTTTAGAAAGTGATCCAAGTGATGTATGTGGCTGATGCTGACAGAGTGGAACTAGCTGCTTACCAACTAAAGGGTGTGGCTAGATTATGGTTTGACTAGTGGAAGAAGGGTAGAAGAGACGATGCCCCCATGCTGACTTGGACTATGTTCGAGGAAGCCTTCTTGGGGCGCTTCTTCCCAAGGGAGTGAAGAGAGGTAAAGGTAAGAGAGTTCTTGAACTTGAAGTAGCGCTCTATGACTTTGCAAGAATATGGGCTGCAGTTTACTCAACTATCTCGCTATGCTCCGGATATGGTTGCTGATATGAGGGGGAGGATGGGAATGTATGTTGATGGATTGAATAGGGGCTCGCAGAGGGATGGGATGCGAGTAATGCTCATAATTGACATGCATATTGGGAGATTGATGACCTTTGTGCAAGAAGCTAATGAGGATAGGCAACATGAGAAAGAGGAGTTCAAAAATAAGAAAGCAAAAACATCCATCGATGATGTTGGAAAGAAGGGGAATGGAAACCGATTTCCCATACAATCATCTGCTAGTACATTTACACCTAGAGTCAGAAATGATCTGAGATCCCTGAATGTTGGATCCCATGGATCTTAGTCACAAGCTAGTGTGGCTCAAGGTTTATTGGCTAAGCAACCATGTGGCAGGTGTGGTAAATTGCACTTGGGGAAATGTCGTAGGGGAGTGATGTATGCTACCAGAATGGCCAAATGGGTCACTATCAGAGAGAGTCTAAAGTGGGCTGACTGGGCTCAATCTTCTGCACTAGCCCCACCATCCAAATGAAATCAGAGAGGTACTATGTCAGGCACAAGCGGTGCCACAAATCGTTTATATGCCATGGATAGTCGACATGATCAGGAGAACTCCCCCAATTTTGTGACGGGTATGCTTCAAGTTTTTTCTGTTGATTGTTATGTGTTGATGGATCCTGGTGCCACGTTATCATTTGTAACTCCATATGTGGCCAGTAGATTTGATAGAACCCCTGAGAGTCTTCTTGAACCCTTTGATGTTTCTACTCTAGTGGGTGAGTCTATTCGGGTTGAGAGGTTGATAAAGCTTTTGTAGTGTCCGGCCATCATAAGATACTATCATAGATTTGATTATGCTAGATATGATTTATTTTGATTTCATACTTGGTATTGATTGGCTCCACTCCTGTTATGCCTCCATTGGTTGTAGAGCCCGAACCGTTAAGTTTCAATTTCTGAATGAACAGGTTCGAGAGTGGAAGGGTAATTCTGTAGCACCTAAAGAAAAGTTTATCTCCTATCTTAGATCCATAAAGATGATTTCTAAGGAATGTATCTACCACTTTGTGAGAGTTAATCTGATGATGTTGAGTCTCCTACTCTTGAGATAGTCCTGATTGTGAATTAGTTTCTGGAAGTGTTTCCCGAGGATCTGCCGGAGTCCTTCCTGATTTGGATATTGACTTTGGGATTGATATTCTTCCTGACACCTAGCCTATCTCAATTCCACTTTATATGATGGCCCGTGTGAGTTGAAAGAAATGAAATAACAATTGAAAAATTTGTTAGAGAAGGACTTCATAAGGCTGAGTGTTTCTCCTTGGGGTTCCCTATCCTATTCGTGCGAAAGAAAGATGGGTCCCTCAGAATGTGTATTGATTATAGGCAACTGAACAAAGCCACCATAAAGAATAAGTATCTTCTCCCAAGGATAGATAATTTGTTTGACCTACTTTAGGGTGTCTCTTGTTTCTTAAAGATAGACCTTAGATCTGGCTAACAACAGTTGAAAGTTAGGGAATGTGACATTCGAAAGAGAGCCTTTAGGACTAGATATGGCCATTTTGATTTCTTGGTCATGTGCTTTGGGTTGACGAATGCATCTATATCCTTCATGGACTTGATGAATAGGATGTTCAGATAGCATCTTGATATGTTTTGTTATTATATTCATTGACAACATTTTGGTATATTCCAGAGATGAAGAGGAACATGCAAATCACATCAGAATTGTCCTCCAAACACATAATGACCATGAGTTGTATGAAAAATTCTAAAAATGTAAATTTTGGCTTAAGTCAGTGGCTTTCCTAGGCCATATTGTATCCGGTGATGGTATTCAAGTGGATGCTCAGAAGATTGAAGTGGCTAAGAATTGGGTCAGACCGATCTCTCCAACTGACATAAGAAGTTTCTTGGGGTAGGTAGGCTACTACCATAGATTTGTTGAGGGGTTTTCTTCCTTATCCATCCGATTAACTAAGTTGACTCAAAAAGAGTTCAAGTTTCAGTGATCCGATGAATATGAGAAGACTTTCCAAGAGATGAAGACTAGAATTACTACAACACCAGTTCTAACCTTGCCCGATAGAATAGTGGAATTTGTGATCTATTGTGATGCTTCAAGAGTTGGATTGAGATGTGTGTTGATGCAGAGCGGGAATGTGATAGCATATGCTTCAAGATAACTTAAGATCCATGAGAGGAACTATCCAACCCATGATCTTGAGTTGGCAGTGGTGGTGTTTGGACTTCAAATCTGGCGCCACTACTTCTATGGAATGCATGTGGATGTGTTCACTAACCACAAGAGCTTACAGTATGTCTTCTGTCAGAAAGAGCTCAACCTGCGACAAAGAAGATGGTTGGAGTTGATCAAGGATTATGACATGATCATTCTCTACTATCCAGGTAAAGCTAACATTGTTGCTGACACTCTTAGCAAGTTGTAAATGGGTAGCAGAACCCATATTAAGGAAAGAAACAAGGAACCAGCTAAGGAAGTGCATCGATTTATTTGAATAAAAGTTCAGCTTGAGGAGAATTATGAGGCAAGAGTTATTGTTCAGAATGGGTTTGCTTTATCTTTGGTGGCAGAGATGAAATAAAAGCAAGATCGAGATCCTATCATGCTCCAATTGAAGGAGGTTTTCCATATACAGAAAGTGATGGTCTTCTACAAAGGGGGAGATGGGTTGTTGAGATACCAGCGTAGACTGTGCAGTGCAGGTGTTTATGGTATTCAAAGTGTCCGAATTGTCAGCAAGTGAAAGTTGAGCATCAAAGTCCATGTGGATTAGCTATGAACTTTGAGATTTTGGAATAGAAGTGAGATATGATCAATATGGACTTCATTACTGGTCTACCAAGGTCTCGAAAGAAACATGATTTGATACGGGTAATTGTGAATAGGATGACCAAATCGACTCACTTTTTTAGCAGTTAAGACAACCAACAATACAAAGGAGTATGCCAAGTTGTACATCCAAGAGATTGTGAGGTTGCATGGAGTTTCCTTATCCATCATCTCAGACAGAGAAGCTCAACTCACCTCCTAATTTTGGAGATCATTCTAAAGGGGATTGGGTACCAAAGTGAATTTGAGCATAGCCTTTCATCCACAGACAGATGGTCAGGCAAAGGATATAATTCAAATATTAGAGGATATGTTAAGAGCCTATGTTCTTGATTTCAAGGAAAATTATGGTGATCACCTACCATTGATTGAATTTGGATATACCAATAGTTACCATGAAAGCATTCAGATGACTCCCTACGAAGCTTTGTATGGGAGGAGATATAGATCACCAATTGGATGGTTTGAAGTGGGAGAAGCAGAGTTGATTGGGCCTGATTTTGTCCATCAATCAATGGAGAAGGTTAAGGTTATTAAAGAGATGTTGAAGACTACACAGAGTTGCCAGAAATCCAACACCGATGTGAGGAGGAGAGATTTAGAGTTCGAGGTAAATGATTGGGTATATTTAAAAGTATAACCTATGAAAAGTGTCATGAAATTTGGGAAGAAGGCTAAATTAAGTCCACACTATATTGGACCTTGTCAAATTGTGAAGAGGATTGGGAAGGTTACTTATGAATTACAGTTGCCTTCCGAGTTAGACGAAATCTATCCAATGTTTCATGTGTCGATGTTGAAGAAATGTTTTGGAGATCCTAACTTGCTGATCCCTGGGGAGAGCATTGGAGTGAAGGATATCTTGACCTACGAAGAAATTCTAGTCCAAGTCCTTGATTATCAGATTCATATGTTGATAACCAAAGAGATAGTCTCAGTCAAAGTCCTATGGAGAAATCAATTCGTTAGGAAGCCGCATGGGAAGCAGAGAAGAGATGAAAGCAAAATATCCGCTCCTATTCGTGCCAACTGATGAAAATAATGAAGGTAATTTCCTTACCCTTAACTAGCTTGATTGTTTTTTTTTACTTGAGTTGATTGTCTATTCTTGAGTCCGAATAGAGTTGATTGATGATTTGGAAAGAGTCGAGAGTTTGATTGATAGATGTGAATTTTGATATAAGTTAGAGTCTGTTCATGTCTTAACATCCACGTTTACTCATCATTCAAGGACGAATGATCCCAAGGGGGAGATGATGTAACACCCAGTAAAATTATCAAAATACCCCTAGAATAAAGATTTGTGCATAATGCATCTTTCCATGCTCTGTTTGTGAATCCAAGACTAGATATACAATCAACATGAAATATTGAGCGGGAAAATAGTCTCATTCAGATTTTAGAGCCATCGGATCGAAAAATAATTTTTTTATCCAAAATGATTTCTAGTGTTGATGCGCACCCAAGGCACGATGCGCTTGGGACGCAGACCAACACTTATATTTTTTAAAGAAAATTTTCGACGGGAATTGAAAACACATTTGGAAAATTTTCAGAAAAAAAATGTATATGTCAATGCCTTGTCCGCATCGTGAACTGGGCATTTTCTGGGAGAAAGTTTTTCTTTTAATTTGAGGGGCATTCTGGTCAATTTCCAACCCCTCTTAAACTCAAAACATGATCTAATTGGGTCTTTGTGACGCGTAAATAGGGTCTTAAACCCCATTCTAAGTCTTTTTCTAAAGACTTGAAAGATTAGAGATTGAGAGAGGAGAAGAGAGAAGCTTGATAGGGGGAAATTCAAGGGGAATTCCTGAAAATTGATAATTAAAGCATCACCCCAGGTATATAAGGCTACACTAGTAGCATGAGATTGTTCTCTCATGCGCCCCATAGATTATTATAGAAGAGTTGAAAATCTAATGAGTCTACATACATGATTCTTGAATGTTTCTTGAAGATTTTCTTGAAGATTATATTACTTACATGTATTTTCATATGTTGATGATCATCATAAATTTATCTTTCTTGAATTGAATGTTTTTCATGAGATATTGAATAACCCTATATGATAATTTTGAAGGCATGGGTGAATGAAGATAGGGATTGAGTCAAGAGACTTTATTAAGAATGTTGATAGAGATTGTGATTGTGAACGTGAGAATGATGATAGGTTGATAGTATTTAATGGTCCATGAGTCTTTCCCGAATGAACTGTCTATTCAGTATTTCCCTAATGATTGTTCTAAGCCTTGAGCTAATGATTGAGATATTGATGGATGAGATGGTTATAGTTTCTATGAGACAAATTGCATGATAGTACCTGTACGAGGCTGATTTGAGATGAGACGATTGAGATAGTTTGGTTAGTTTGATAGGATGGATTGTTTTATGAACATTGAATCATGGAAGGAGTATCGAGCACCGAAAGAGTAAGATTTAATCCAATGCGCACTCCTCAAACTATGTTACGAAGTGTAGGTGAGAACTAGGGTCATCACAACACATTATGTTGAGGTTCCCTCTGATTAGAAGTCCCTAAAATCAATAGAGGACTTATAGATTGTTGTCTCCATTTGGACTTATCCATTATGGTTTTGATTTATTCCCTACCTGGAAAGTATGGAACTATTGTGGCAACATTGGTCTGATTGTTGTATAATCACTGGCTCATAAGTAATTGTTATCAGATAAGAGAAACTTCCAAAAGGCTCTCAAACTGAGTACTCTAAGTTGACACGAGATGAGATGAGGTAAGATGAATTGAAATGAGTTCCTGTGAGATTAGTCTGATTTGATTGATGAGGTTTGATGGATTGATGGGTTTGTCTACCCTTTTATTCTTGCTTTAGATAGACATTTGACATATTGATTATTTTTTATATTGAGTTGATTGTTGTTTCATATTATTCTACATGATTTGGTCTTATTCAACAATTTTACATAACCGTACATTCCACGTACTGATGCCATCCAATGCTGCATCATTTTATGATGCGGATACAGGGATTAGAGATTATCAACAGGCGCATCGTTGAGGATCTTGGGTGTTCAGCCAATTGGTGAGGCTCCCCTACTTCGGAGGATTCATATGCTATTTTTATCTTGCTTTAGAGTTAGACATTATAAGGTTATTTTTTATTGAGGTAGCCGTGGGTCTGCCATTGGCACCACATGATAGTGATAGAGACTTCATAGACTAGAGTCAAATGTTGATTGTCAAGATTGTGAGCTAGTTCTTTCTACTAGTCTTTTATTATTATTATTATTTGAGATTAGATAGAGTGCCCATTTGTATTCTTTATGGCTTTTGCTATTAGTAGAATTTATTGATTGAATGATTGTGAAGAGGCCAAGTGGTTCACTTGGGGACTAGTAATTATCTCATGGTGCTGGCCACGTCTTCGATTCCTTCCTAGGGCATGACACTGGTCCTCTTTTTTAGGAAAAAATTGACGAAAGAAGGGAGAAGGTAAATTCAATCAATGAAAAACTTTTTCTACTACAAAGTCTATGAAATAAAAGAAATGAAATTTAACAAAGTTTATGAAAGATTCACAATTTAAAAACAAGCACACAATAATCAAAGAGACTAAATCATAAGATAAGCACGCACAAAAGTTCACCAAAGTTTGTAAAAAGAGACCAAATCATAAAATAAAAAGAAAAAACACTTACCAGATGACTTCAAGAACAACTTCTTAGTAGAAGCACAGGCAGAAAGTCACATTAGCCGCGTGAGCAATCCAATTTCTCCTCTTGGCTCTGAAGAACACGACAAATACTCACATAAGAAAGGAAGCGAATACTTTCTGGCAGAAATAGAGGATACTTACATGGACTAGAATGCAATGGGAACGCTGGTGCTTAGACTCTCCAGTGTTACACCTTTCTATTGGAGACGACACCTGACAGATACGATGGAGATTATCAATTGGGTTCGATCAGAAAATAACGGAAAGATAGCCACCAGATACTTACCTTTGAAGCTGAAGAAAGATGATGACAAGTAGGATCGTGAAGTATGTTCATGCCCTAGAAATGAAGAATGAGAAAGTTGTTGGATGGAGACCAGGGAAATATCAGTTGTGGCAGACAAAGCGGAAGAATCAGAGTAGGAAGCCCTTGCTTCGGGTTATCATGTTCTCATAAGAGCCCAAGTTTTTGATCGGGTTTCCTTTTAATCCTATTGGACTCCATTTGTATGCTCTTTATGAGCCCAACTTTTTTATATTGTTAATAATAAAATCGGGTCCATGACCCTAAATTGATTTTAAAAAATAGTTTTAGGATAAACCAAATAGACCCTGTACGACTTAAACTTAGAGGAAAGAAAAAGAATTTGTGTAAGCACTATAAATACTTTGGCAGAAACAGAAGTTGACAGAAAGGCTAAATATATTTTAGCCATGAGTTATTGATAAATAGGTAATTAGCAATAATAAAAGAAATTATTATTGCCAAATATTTTAATGATAAAATAAATTAATCAAATTATTGTCATTTATTAAAATTGGGCAACAAAATCATGGTTGCAAAAATATAGTTGCAATTTTTTTTACATTGAAACTTTTTATATTAATTGTTATTAATAATATAAATGTAGCAACAACGGTGAAATGTTTGACAACAACAATAATATTGTGGTTAAAAATTAAAAGATATATCAACAATTAAATCAAGTTGTTGCAATTTATTAATATAAACCAACAATAATATAGTTGTTGCTAAAAAAATTGTTCGCTAATTCCATACTTTCTCGTAGTGTGTCATATATATTTGCAGCATTATTACAAGTTGCATATATTTTATTTTTCCAATTCATAATATCAATCACGAATAGAAAGCAGGAGCAGTCCAATCCATATGGTAAACTCCATGAATAGCATGTTCCCAATTGATGCATTGGTCGTTACATCCACTAGTATTAAGCAAGGCCAAGACCACATCACACTTGGCTTTTCACAAACAAATGATTCTGCTACTTGCATATCTATAAAAAAAATTAATAAGAATTAATAATAATAATGAAAAGATGGCCACCCCTATTCTACAAGTGAACCTGGTTCAATAGTAGTACCAGACAATAAACATAAAGCAGTAACGCAGATAGCCAACTTATAGTAGAAAGCACTTTGCTCAAGGGAGAAATAATCACTGCCTGCCTACACCAGTAAGATTTCAACAATCCTTTATTACTTCAAACTCGAGTAATGTCAACTTACAAACTCACTCTTAATACCACACTAATATGAGTAAAACCCACTCTCAGACAACAACTCACTCAAAGAAAAAAAACTTCTTACATTATTTGTCCCTAAACAAAGATTCTAAGAAGATTGCAAAATAAACTTGAACAATCAAGAAAACCTAACTCTAGATCTTATTTGAGTGCTCTCCTTAAGTGTCCATGCTCTTTCTTGAATGCTCTCACCTTTTCAAATTGTAAAAGTTGTGACTTCTAGGGTTAAGGATTGTTTATATAGTCAACTCTAGAGTCATTCCATGTAGGAATCCTATCTTGAGTAGGGAACGTGATTCTTTTCCTTACAGGAGTCCTATTCCAGTGTTATTGCCTTTCCAAGTCCTTTCTTGATTCTGTTTCCTTAAGTAGCATTCCTCCTCTAACTGGGATTCTCTCTCATGACCTTTGGTACAGCACCTTGAACCTTGTTCTATTTGTCATCATCAAAATTTTGTAAGTGTACCTGCCAAATCCTAACAAATTTCCCCTTTTTGATGATGGCAAACCCTGCATATAATTCCTACATATAATCAAACCTTCCCTCTTTTGTCTTAACGAAAGGAAGGAGAGCAGACCTACACAAAGAATCAATAGGCAAAGGAATAAGTACAACAACCCTAGGTACACTAGGCACAACTCATAGAAACTAAGGATATGAGCCATCTAGACACATTTGTAAGCACAGTAAAGGAAAGCCATGCATAGTAATTATCAACAAGGCAGGGAGGCTTCAATCCCACCAATATCCAAAGCAAGCAAAAATATGCACACAAAAATAGAGAATCGTCTAAAGCTACAAAAGAGGAACAGGAAAAACAATTACAGAGCCAGCACAAGAGAAACAACCTAAACTGGTGCTTGCTGTTGCACCAGGAGCCGTCTCGGCGATTTCCACAGAGGGAAAGGGAACAAGGCCTATCAATCTAAGGAGCATATCCACCCTGGCGTTATGATCCAATTGTTGGTGGATGAGCTGGTCCTTGAGATGTCTGACCTCAGCCTGGTACTCTCTGAAATGATCTTTAGGTCGTCAACTTGCGCTTAAAGATGAATATATTCAACCATTGCAACCTAAAGATCAAGCATCATCTGTAACATAGGCCCGTAACTTTTAGAGGAGTGGCTGCAGCGGCTAGACAGGTCAGCAATCACACTCCTAAGTCTTCGCCCGGTCTATCATATCCTTCTTTGTCAGTGGATGACCAACACCCATAGGGACCTTGAACTCCTTGAAAACAATGGAAAGAAGATTCCCAAAAGCAAGATGATGAGGACCAGGTGCAGGGTCGATGATTCTGGCCAAGTGCCTAATAATCAGAGAGGGCTCTTTTTTGCTCTCATGTATAACTTGAGCAGGGGTTGTACTGAGAATTCATAGTCTTTATATAGGTACAGAAATTCACTGGTAGCACCTAGAATCCATCATGTGGAACTAATGATATTATCCTTAGTGTCCAAAATAGGCATAACATTGCTAAAGATACAACCTGTTGCTAACACTAAACAGAATATCAGGCCTGCTAGCAGTTA
>JAABOM020060378.1:0-11929 GCA_011800125.2 Solanum clarkiae
CAATTCAAAGTGAATCAAAATAAAAAAACTACACAACTATTGCGAAGTGATAATCAAATTAAGAGACAACTTGGAAATTGTGTTCCCTATGATTTGTTAACTCAATTACCCTGGATAACATAACTCTAATTGAGACTTTGCATGTAGGATGGTAACTTAGGTTCTTCCAGCTCTCTTGTGAAGGTGAAGGTCTAATTTCACCATGGCGCTTGGTCGACAACCATGATGTGCCAACTAACCATTACCCATTGTCCCAGTCAACCTCCCCTTGGTCAGCTTTGGTTGATTAGAAGTAATCACATCAATCGAATCCTTTCATCCATTTCCTTTATCCTATTCATCACTAGCTTGGACGAGATCATGATACTAGGCGGGGTTTGGTGCTGGCCTCCACCAAATAAAATTCAAAATGAAAGGAAATAGACAGTACACGCAAATACCTAACCAAAGAAATGCAACAAAATCTGGATTATTTCAAGTCAACTCCTCATGGTTCTCCCAACCCCTAGTTGTAGGTGCTTCGCTATTCATGGCTAGGGAAAAATCACAAACAATGCATATAATGAACATGGTTAAGATATTACCCAAAAACTATGAAGAAGAAAACCACCTTGATGTTGAAACCACAAGCTTGAATTAATGGAGTTTGAGTACAAGTGATTTCACAAATCCCCCAAAATGGGTCTTCAAAGTAACATCCTAAAATCTACACTAAATGTTAGAAAAATGCTCTCTAAGAATATTCAAAGTTGTATTGTATAAAATGAAATCTCCCAAAGTTTGCTTTCAAAACCCTATTTTAAACTATTTATATTATTTAAAAAGACCCTTATAATAAAATAGGAAATCTAGTTGGCAGCAGACACAACTCGTAGGTACGACTCGTAGGGTAACCTACAAGTCTAATCCAGCTTTGGTGGTAAACACTTTGCATTTTGGACTTGAGTGCTACGATCCATTGCTATGAGTCGTTGCTTGAGCTACGACTCGTAGGATCTCCTCGTAGTCGCTGCTTGCATTTTTTGGCCCAATTCTTAACCTCTCTGAAAATTGCTACGAGTGCACTCTACGACTCGTAGCTTGCTCTACGACTCCTAGGGTGGCTCATATGTCCTGATTTTTATCAAAAATTGCATATCTCTCCCAAAAATCATACCAACCTGTATTTTATGCACACATAACACCAAAATACATAAAAACTATAAAAACTCGCATAAAAACTTGCAAAATCCCTTGATTTAGGCATCAGAAGTGCTGTAATTTATCAGCACATCAATACCCTCAACTTAGAATTGTTACTTTTTCTCAAGTGATGACTCGATCTTGATAGACAATAAGTAACACATAACAATTACTCTAATGGCATCTCTCAACTTCAAGTCCGGTACCCAACTCTCATTTTCAAAACCTGATTGCATAACTACCAAGCAAACAAATACATAATGATGCATCTGACAATCCAACTATGAAAAACTAAGGAGTATCAAAAATTGACAATCGCTGAACAAGTTATATGCTAATCATGCAATGTAAATGACCTCACAGAAAAGAAGTGCCTCCATTTCACTCAAAAAGCAATCAAAGTTCGGAGACTATACAAGTATCCTCATTCTCAGAAATGAGATTTATGTATGATAACCAATACTATATGCTTTCCCATATACTCATACTCCGGACTGTTGACTAGCTGGACCAAGATCACTTTAGGAATTCATAGGTTTGTAATGTAGGCTCATGGAGCTTTGGTAAGGTACTCTTGGGAAATTAGTAACTAAAAGCCATCCTTGAACCACGTTTTTCAACACTTTCACCTTAATAACTCAACCATTTTCACCTTGTCCTCCCTTAGTCTACACTTTCAAACTTTTTCGGGTATTTTCTTTTCATCTTTCAGCTTATAACTTATTTTTTAACTCATTTTCCTATTCTTCTCATTCTAAGGCAACTTTTCTTCTTTTTCTCTCACTGGTACATGATTTCCCCTTCTTTCTTTCATTTCTAGCCAATCACCTCATTTTTGCTACTATACCACAATATTAGCCATCCTCAACTTAGGCTTTTATCTTGAGGTGAAGTACACAATATCCATTCCGTAAACCAGGGCCACCTTTAGTAGCCACACTCAACTTAGGTTTCTTGCCTCAATCAAGGTTGACATATTCAAGGATAGATCAGGGCTTATATCAAAGTATTTCACTAGACAAGGTTAGGCTAGCTAGGTATCAAGAAAGAAATAGTACATGCAAGACTCAAACATTTGGAACAAAGGGTAAACTCTTTCATTTGGTGAGTCATTTAGGCAAAAGTGAACTAATTTAATCAATAACGGCCTAAGATCCCTTCCCAATTAACAAAATCTTTAGTCCAACTCAAAGTAACAAGGCAAGTCCTGAATTAGTATACAATGCATGATTACGACAAAATTAGCTCACACAAATATGAAATTGCATACATACTCAACATAGACTCTCAGATCAGCCTGATTTTCAAAAACATGATAAAACATAGTGCCTAAGTTGGAACAAAGTATCCAGATATAAGAAGAATAGGAGTTACAAGTAGCAAACATATGGTGCTCATATACCAACATCAGACTGATCTGGGGTCTCACTCTCCACCTGGGTGGTCTGGGCCGCAACTGAACTTAATGTACCAACTCCATGTATGCACTGCTGCTCCCGAGCCTGCCTCTGATCCTTCATGGCTATAGACTCTCAGACCATCTGTTCTGTGATCTACTCCTCCATCTCTGCCAACTCCTCAACTATCCTAAGTCTTTTCTGGCCCCCAGCTGCATCATCACTCCCCAAAGGCCTCTTCCCGTGGGCATGTCGGTGATCCTCAAATAAGTCAATCAAATAATCACCCTCAAGTGCCTCCTATGGGGCTGCTAATGATTTCATTAGGTTGGCCTTGAACTTGGACAACTCTTCCTTTCCGACAGTCATATCATCGGGTCGTACTCCCTCAAGCCTCTACTGGACCCTGTCCTTGAAAGCATTGACCCTAGCATCCACCACAGTCATTCTTTGGTCCACTACAAGAAGAGTGAATGCCTTGGCCTGCTCCTCTGAATCTCAAACTGTCTGAAGAACCCACGGTTTTAGTTGGTCTATCAACCTACCCAGCTGGGCCTCTGTCCTAGCCAACCTGCGTACCAAATCCTGAAAAGAAAAAGTAGATATAAGACAGTAGTCTGCAGAAGTAACCTGAGTAGTAGATGGCTCTAGTGCAGGTGTAGTTGTGGACGACATCACCTCAGTATCAACTGCTAGAGGCTGCTATGGTGCAACTGAAATGGATGTCTTAGGAACTAGAGTTGACTTATGAGCACCTTGATCGAGAGGAAATGGATCTAGAATAGGAGGAGAAACTACTCTCAATAGGGCCACCGATTCTCATCATCCTTGACTAGGCTGGGATCCATAGTATGTAGGGTGTCACGACTCAAGCCTAGGGCCTAGACATGACATGATACATAGGGAACCCAAGGGGACCCAAAACAAGCCTCTTAATATATCATTACACATCCTTGGTCACGGAAGCAATAAAATAACGATAAAGAATAGTAAATAGGGATAAGCGGGGCTACGGAACATCTATCATATCATAAAACATCAAGAGAGTCAAAGATAATCAAGCTCATAGCATCGTTACATAACTTGTCCAAGAACACCTCTAAACATAGAACTTTGTGGGGGCCAAGAAAAGCAACCGGGCTCACTCTCATAGTCATGAGTAGCCAACATAAAAGGAGTTAATGCATAGCATAATCAAGAGAAGTAAGTCCTCAGAGTTGAGGACTCACCAACTTATTTTGAGAGAAATTGTACTAGCCACGTGGAGGAAGAGGATGACCAAGTGGAGCTCCGGTGCCGACATGGTAGCATCATGTAGGCATAGAGTATGCGTTACTACATTTTGATGTACTAAGTATGTAGGATGCAATGTAACAAACGATAGGAAACATAATCGAAATGTATATTTAGGCAATAAATGAGCATATAACAATATGGCATGTGGAAAGGATGCTTGTAGTAAAACATTCTTACATAGAACATTTTACGTGTGTAGGAAGATACCATCATTTGTAACCAAGGCCTACAACTTCTTTGGCGAGGCGATTGAGGTACAAAACCCTCAACATGGTGGCACGAGCCTACTATGGCCCGAGTGAGGCAATTGAGTTACAAACACCCTACATGGTTGCATGGGCCTACTACCTCCCGAGCAACAATTGAGGTATGAACACCCCAATATGGTTGCACAGGCCTACTACCTCGTGAGCGAGGAAATTTATCAACTTCTAACACTATAGTTACCACTCATGAAATCAACACATATACACATGTCTTTCATCATTATAAAGTCATAGGTCATGTAATGGATCATCAATAGTTCAAGAATCCTAAACCAGACATTTTATCACACATTTGGAGGGTGTGGAATGCTAGAATAAAATAATACAATTCAAGAGTGAGATCATGCAATAAAAATCAATGTAAAACCATTCACCAACACTTTGTAATACCCTCATGCAATATACATCAAAACTCTTCATCAAATATCAAGATAGATCAGAGTTTCGTAACTCAAAACATGCTTAAACAGTCACACTTTTATGAAACCCCAACATATTTCATAGTCAAATTCATAGTAAGTAAGACCCATTAGTAAATCAACTTAGAAATATGAGATTTATGTAAAAAGAAAGCTTGGGCACCATGGGTGAAAGAATCAACAACAACATATCTAGTGGAATCCCACAAGTGGGGTCTGGAAATCATGGGTGAAAGGACCCAATGGTTGAAACCTATATACCTTGACTTTGAGAATTCCTTGATGAAGATTGAGATGAGAACTTGAACCTTGATTGAAATCCTTAAGACCCGAAATGAGTTTTGGCACTTGATTTTTGAGTGAAACATTTGTCTGAGTATTTGAGAGAGTATTGGGGAATGTATTGTATGATATGAAGGTGAAATATTGTTAAATATAGGTGTATATATATGTAGGTGTATATATATGCATGGAAAGACATAGGCCCAAGACCCAAGATTCTTGCACCGCATAACAAAAACTGGCAGAAATAAAACTAGGGCACGTCCAAGGCACGCCACACCAGGGGCGCGAACCCTCTCTAGAAGTTGCAATTTTGGAAAATTGAAATTGTGATTCGGTCACTTTGAAATCAAGGTTAGACACATCTCCCATTCAATTTTGCCCCCTGATCAAGAATATAAAACTGGATTTTTGATATCACATACAAATTTGGAGATACATGGAAATTACGATTTCGAGCGCTTTAAGGGACATTTTCAGGTACTTTTTCGGTGTCATTTCAATATCTCCCCCATGGGAACATTCATCCCCAAATGTCAAGGAAATGTATATAAGAAAAGCAATCATGAAGAAATCAGACCCAACAAGAATGCAATAAAGCACTTAAACATTGTTTCAAAGATCTCAACATAAGTGTCAAAATCACCATGAACTTATCAACATAAACATAAATGCATGCAATGACATAAAGGGCTGATAATAAAATCACATAGAAGACTTAGAATTAGTACCTTGGGCTTGAGTGAAATGGAAGATATAGGGATCTCATATTTGCATGTCCATCTCAGCCTCCCATGTAGCTTCTTCGACTAGTTGATTCCTCTAAAGGACCTTAACGGAAGCCACATCCTAGGTCCTCAACCTCTTCACTTGTCTATCAAAGATCCCTACTGAAACTTCTTCATAAGTCAAATTGTCTTCAACAACACCTACAACATCCAATGGGATAATAGCATTCGGGTCACCTACACATTTTCTCAGCATCGACACATGAAAGACTGGATAAACCAAATCCATTTCACTAGGAAACTTCAACTCATAGGCCACCTTACAAATACTGCTCATCACCCTATAAGGACAAAAAAATCTTGGGCTCAATTTATCTTTCTTACCAAAACGAACCACACCCTTCATGGGTGAAACCTTCAAATAGACCCAATCACCAACTTTAAATTCAAGGCCTCTTCTCCTCACATCGGCATAGGACTTTTGACGACTTTGGGATGTTTTCAACCTTTTTCTAATCAACCTTACCTTCTACATAACCTCTATAACAAGATCCGAACCGAACAAAGCCATTTCTCCCACTTCAAATAACTCAACTGGTGATCTACAATGTCTACCATAGAGGGCATCAAAAGGAGCCATACCAATGCTAGAATGATAGCTATTATTATAAGAAAACTCAATCAATGGAAGATGATCGTCCTAACTACCCTTAAACTCCAAAACACAAGACCTATGCATATCCTCAAGAGCTTGGATAGTTCTTTTGGCTTGGCCATCCGTTTGGGGGTGAAAGGTTGTACTAAGCTTAACCTTGGTAGCAAGACCACTTTGGAAGGACCCCCAAAAGTGTGAAGTGAATCGAGCACCACGATCCGATATGATAAACAAGGGCAACCCATAGTCTTCAGCTTCATAAGTAGTCTTAACCAGTAGGAAATTACCCGACTTTGTCATTCTATCAACCACAACAAAAATAAAATAAAAACCCTTTCTAGTCTTAAGCAACACAACCATAAAGTCCAGGCCAATTTCCTCCCACTTCCAAGTAGAAATCTCTATATCTTGGGTTAGGCTGCCCAACCTTTGATATTCGGCTTTGACTTGTTGGCAACTCTGACAACTGGATACAAATTTTTGGGTAGAACTTCGTAAATAGAATGGCAAGAGTTATGAGCCTCATCAAGAACCTTCTCTCTCAAGCCATCAACACTGGGCATACACAACCTACCTTGGTACCTAAGTGCACCATCTCCCCCTAGGGAGAAAACCTCCACCTTGTCCTCTCTCATCAAGGCCTTCAATTCTAACAAGGAGGGGTCAAGATCTTGGTTTGCTTTTACCTCATCAACCAAGGAAGATTTTGAACAATCGACAACCACAACACCACCATTATCAACTCTTCCAACCTAACCCCCAATCTAGCGAACCTTTGGACCTCTCTAGCCACCTCTTTGCCACTACCATCAACATGAGCTGGGCTACCCATAGACACCCTACTCAAAGCATCGGCCACAACATTAGCCTTACCATGATGATGATGCACACTTATATCATAATCCTTAAGAAGTTCTAACCACCTTCTTTGCCTCAAGTTGAGCTCTTTTTGAGTGAACGCATATTGGAGGGAGACTCTTATGATCGGTGAACACATCATCATGCACTCTATACAGATAATGATGCCAAATTTTGAAAGAAAAAACCACGGCGGCCAATTCAAGATCATGAGTAGGATAATTCTTTTCATGCACTTTGAGTTTCCTAGAAGCTTAGGCTATCACCTCACCATTTTGCATCAAAACACAACCCAAACCAGTTGGGGAGGCATCACAATACACAGCAAACCCCTCCAACCTTTTTGGGAGAGACAAGATAGGAGCTGACATAAGCTTATCATTCAAGGTTTGGAAACTCTTTTCGCACTCATCGGTCCATACAAACCTAGCCTTCTTTTGAGTCAACTTACTCATGGGAGAAGCAGTTGAAGAGAACCCATTCACAAACTTCCGGTAGTAACCTGCTAATCCCAAGAAACTTCTAATGTCCGATGGAGTCAATGGTCTAGGCCAATTTCTAATCACATCCATCTTCTTAGGATCCACCTTAATACCATCTCACAACACCACATGACCTAAAAATGCAACCTGTTTCAAACCAAAATTCACACTTCTCACACTTAGCATACAACTTCTCTTCCCTCAATCTTTGTAGTACTACTCTCAAATGAGCCACATGCTCCTCCTTACTACAAGAATAGATCAAAATCGCATCAATGAAGACCACCACAAAAATATCAAGGTAGAGTTTAAAGACCCTATTCAGAAGATCCATGAAGATAGCCGGTTCATTTGTCAACCCAAAAGACAACCACAAATTCATAATGCCCATAACTAGTCCAGAAGGTTGTCTTAGGAATATCACACTCCTTCACCGTCACTTGATGATACCCAGACCAAAGATCAATCTTAGAGAAGTGACGAGCCCCTTGAAGTTGGTCAAAAAAATCATCAATCCTTGGGAGAGCATATGTATTCTAGATGTTAACCCTATTAAGTTGCCGGTAGTTAGTACACATTCTAAGAGACCATCCTTCTTCTTAACAAAAAGCACCGGTGCATCCCAAGGTGATTGGCTAGGCCTAATAAAATCCTTTTCCAACAAATCCTTCAATTGCTCCTTCAACTCTTTTAACTCCGCCGGGGCCATTCGATAAGGAGGATAGAAATGGGTTGAATATCAGGAAGGAGGTATACACCAAAATCTATTTTCCTTTTGGGAGGAACATCGGGAAGTTCATTTGGGAAGACATCAAGAAACTCACTACCCACCGAAACCGACTCCATGGGAAGGACTTTGGACTCAACATCCCTAACCCTCACAAGATGATAGAGACACCCTTAGAAATCAACTTTTGGGCTTTAATGCAAGTGATGAACCTGTCTTTGACCACCACATCATGACTCTCCCACTCAAGGACGGGTTCATTTGAGAATTGGAACTTGACCCTATGGGTTTTACAAAGAGACATAATATGCATACAACCAATCCATTCCAAGAATAATATCAAAATCGACCATATCCAACTCAACAGGATGACAAGGCATATTTTATGCAAGATACAAATGGGACAATTTCTATAGACCTTTCTAGTAATAATAGATTCACCAATCAGAGTAGACACCTCATAAGACACATAACAATTCGGGCTCAACATGAAATTATTTGGCAACCAAAGGAGTAACAAAAGAGAGAGTGGCACCCAGGTCTACCAATGCATACACATCAGAATCAAAGACTTTTAACATACCAGTGATGACATTGGGCACCTCATCAACACCTTGTCTCCCTTGGAGTGCACAGAACCGATTATGCCTTAGGGAACTACCTTGTTGACCGCCTCTTCACAAAGGAACCACATCAGCACCCCAACCTTGTGGATGAACATCCTTACCCTTATTCCGGTTACAAGGGCAATCCATCATCTTGTGGCCTACTTCCCCACAACTATAGCACGTATTAGTAGCCCTCAAGAATAGGCCACCATGATCCTTATCACATTTTGGACACATAGCATTATGCCCCACACCACCATCACCTTAGACCCTTGGGTAGTCATTGGCAAACCTTCTATTAGGAGCACCAGAAGACCCTTGACCTTGAAGAAACCAACCCCCTTTGAGGATTTGGAACTTACCATTAAAACGGGCCCTCTTGGCCTCATTACCCCTTCTTTTTCTCAATTTCTCGCCCTCCAATTGCTCGGTATAAGTCATAAGGCGGGACAATTCCATGTCACCTATCAACATGGCGGTACGACATTCTTCACTCACAAAATTTCATACACCCATCACAAACTTATTCATTCTAGACCTTGGGTCTACAACTAAGTAAGGAGAATATATTGAGAGTTGGTTGAACTTGAGGGAATACTCCCACACACTCATAGATTCTTGCTTCAAATTCATGAACTCCATCATTTTGGCTGCCCTAAGCTCAAGAGAAAAGAACCGATTGAGGAAAGCCACCTTAAACTCCTCCCATAGAATCACATTGTTGTTCTCTTTCTCCTTCTTCCGGTGAGTATACCATATTTAAGCCAACCCCTTGAGTTAGTAAGGCGCCAACTCCGCCTTCTCCTCTGCCAACACTTTGTATACCTCATAAATAACTCCTTGGGAGTCCTCATCGACTTTATACCCATTGAACTTCGGTGGATTCATCCTCATAAAGTCCCTTACCCAAGATGTCAGAGTAGGAGAATTAGGGGCTTAGGCCCCTTGGTTGGCTTGGTTAGCCACAACTTGAGCTAACAGTGAGAGCATCCCGGTGCGCTTCATAAGCTAGTTATTCCTCGGGTGTGTAGGTTCTCTTTCCTCTTGTTTTAGGCATGATATAGCATAGCAAAGAATAATCATCAGGGGAAAATATTTTTAACTCCCAAAGGACAATGTAGAGTAAGTAGAAGGGAAACATTTCCTAAAATGTCTTGTAGCCTTTTACTCATAGTTGTGGTGCACAACACAACCACTAATAGAACTCTAATCAACGTAGTGTGTTCGATGTCGAGGACCATTAGCAACCTAGTGCTTTGATACCAAGTTTTTCACGACCCAAGCCTAGGGCCAAGATGTGACACAACGCATGGGGAACCCGAAGGGACCCCAAGAAAGCCTCTTAACATATCATTACACATCCTTGGTCACAAAAATAATAAAATAACGATAAGGAATAGTAATTAGGGATAAATAGGGCTATGGAACATCTTCCATATCATAAAACATCAAGAGAGTCAAGCTCATAGAATTATTACATAACTTGTCCAACAACACCTCTAAACATAAAACTTAGCAGGGGTCAAGACAAGGAACCAAACTCACCATCATAGTTATAAATAGCCAACATAAAAGGAGACAATACATAACCTAATTAAGAGAAGTAAGTCATCAGAGTTGAGGACTCACGAACTTACTTTGAGAGAAAGCATACTAGCCACGTGGAGGAGGAGGATGATCAAATGGAGCTTTGGTACCTACATGGTAACATCATGTAGGCACAGAGCATGCATTAGTACATTTGAATATACGATGTATGTAGAATGTAATGCAACAAGAGATAGGCAACATAATCAAAATGCATATTTGTCATGACCCAAACCTAAGGCCTAGATGTGAATGGCGAATGGGGAACCCGAAGGAACCCCAAACAAGCCTCATAGCATATCATTACATATCCTTGGTCACGAAAGCAATGTAAAACAACATAGGAAACCTGAACAAGGAGAATCGGGGGTAAGGGAAAGAGAGTTATACTTAAGTAACATGTAAAAGTTTAGGAAATAAGGGCAAGGGACTATGGGAAAACATGCATAACATCAATACCCAAAGACAAAAGAGTCAAGGCCCATAGTATAATACATAACATGTCCAACAACATCTTTACTATATAGATAAGAGCGAGGGCTAAGACAAAGCAACCGGACTCACCCTCATAGTCAACATAGACATAAAGAAGAGAGTCTCAGTACATAATAGGAGAAACATAGACTAAGGTCCCCGAAGTAGAGAACTCACCAACTAGCTTGAGTAGTATCGATTAGCCATGTGGAGAAGGAAGATGATCAACTTGGTCTTCGATTCCTACATAGTGATATCATGTAGTCAAGAGTACGCGTTAGTACATTTGAATGTACTAAGTATGTAGGATGCAGTGCAACAAGAGATCAACATCATAATCAAAATGCATAACAATAGGCAATAGACATAATACAACAATATGGCCTGTATGATCAATGCTAGAGTAAAAACATGATTAAATGACTCTTGCTCATATAAGATATCATATGTAAAGAATAGACCAAGCAAGATTTCCAAAGTATAGATCCCTTGGTAGATTAGTGATGATAACACCCATCACCCTAGTGTGTGAGGTACAAACTACTCATCAAGGTTGGTGATGACAACACCCATCACCCTAGTGGTTGAGATATTAACTCCTCAACTATGCTCCCGGATCAGGAATAGTCTAATAAAAAACTTCATATAGAATTCATCACGTATATAAACTTATTTCATCATCATATAGTCATTCATATCATATCTTGGACCTTCAATTTCACAAAAAACCCTAACCGAACATTTTATCAAACACTTAGGGGGTGTGTAATCGAGGAAAAAGACCATGCAATTTAGAGATGAAACCATGCAAGAAAATCTATTATAAAACCATCAATCAACACCTTGCAACACCCCCAAGAATTCACATCAAAACCCCTCATCGAATCTAGTATTAAATCCAAGATTTAGAGCTCAAAACATGCTAAAACAACCATACTTTCATGAACTAAAATCACTGTGCAGTAAAT
>JAABOM020060379.1:0-11927 GCA_011800125.2 Solanum clarkiae
TTGTGAATGTTGTGACAAGGAAGGCACATCAATGATATCAACTGGGAGATCATCTCTTGACCATCTAATATCTTCATCGAGTAATCTTTCTGATGGACCAATATCTTCATTAGTCTCCCTCCAAAATGTTTCTTCAATATTAGGACAATTCTCTTCCTCCAAATCATACAAATGCACTGGGACTTTATTTCTTGCATAATAGCATTTTTCTCAATCGGGTCTTCCACATAGAAAACTTGATGTGTACTTGGGATGCCAGCACAAAAGGATCATTCGTGCTACATTTTTTGTTGAAGTATGCCCGAGTCAAGACATATTCATCAACTTCATTATGAAACCAATCACATTTGAAAAGATCAACACTAAAACAACCCCAATAATCAATCTCAATGATATCCTGAATAACACCATAATAGATAACCATTCCATCGACGGGATTTTGGTCCCTAGCACTAGCAAAACTATCTGTTGTTGCTAATAAAGTCACTCAACTATTTTGAGTCTTGCAAGGGACATCCCGTGTCTTTGTATCGAATTCATATCCATTAATGAAATATCCAGTATATTTTTTTGCCACAAAATTAGACCCTTTAGCTAGCCATCTTAAGTGATTGGACACTTCATGATTTGTAGCTTTGTTCCTAAACCAATAGCAAAACTCTCTACTATGGACCTGTGCTTTTACCCATGCATTTCCTCTAGTACGATTATCAATTAACATCTTATGTTCCCTGCAAGCATGAATTGACTTTAATCAATATGTATTTATTAAGGAAATTCAAAACATAAAATGGCCATCTTATCTTACTTTATTAATGTCTCTACTTGTTCATCTCCAGTATTGAACAAAACATATCAATGAGCTTCAGACCACTCAATGTGCTCCATCTGAAAAGTCATGCCTTTTCTTTTATTCTCACTTCTAATTGGATGACCGGTCTTAGGAAATAAAGGTGAAATCTCATCTTCCTCTGTTTGAATGTCCTCATCACCCTCAGTTTGGTACCTATTAAATCCTTTTTTCACCCCATCGGACAGGAATCTTGAACAAAAGTTCAAAAACTGTACAGCTTTAGAACCCTCTACTGTGCATCCTTCGGGATTATTTCGATTACGAACAAACCCCTTTAAGTCACACATATTTCGTTCACTAGAATAAATCCAATGCAAATGTATCGGGCCTCCAAGCTTAATTTCATCTACTAAATGAATAGGCAAGTGCACCATTATATCAAAAAAGGATGGAGGGAAAATCTTCTCAAGCTCACACTGTATTTCTATGATTTCGGCCTTCAGCTTATCAAGATCGCTTCTTCTTATAACCTTACTACATATGGCTCTAAAAAAATTCCCTCACCTAATCAAGACCAAAGATACATTTTTATGTAACACTTTCCCTACTGCAATTTGAAGCAAGTAATGCATTATGAAATGAACATCATGGCTTTTATATCCTGATACTTTCATTTCTTCAATATGCGCATGATTTGATATATTTGAGGCACACCCTTTTAGTAGCTTGGCATCTTTTAAAGCAGTGCAAAATAATCTTTTCTCCTCTGGTTTCATGAAGAAACAAGCTTTAACCAAATGAATGTCTCTAGTATCACAATCTTCCATTGGTTGAAGATCTTTTCGTGTCCCCATCTCATGTAAGTCATAGCGTGAACTTATATGACCTTTGGACTTTCCAACCATATCCAATAAAGTCTCAAGCAAAATATCACAAATATTCTTCTCTATATGCATCACATCAAGATTGTGTCTCAATTTGTTTGTTGCCCAATATGGCAATTCAAAAAATATAAAATTTTTTTCCATGGGCTATCATTCTTTCTTTTTCTTTTCTTTTGACTCTTTCCAAAAATATTATTGAATTCACGAAGTTCTTCAAGCACCTGTACACCTGATAAGGGAATAGGTGCAGCTCTTTATGCTCCTCTTTACCATTAAATAATTTTTTTATCTCTTCTAAATGGATGCTCAGGAGACAAAAATGCACGATGAGCCAAGTAACACATCTTATGACTATGTTTGAGATATTGGGAACAAGTATTATGATTACAACTGGGGCATGCCCATCTCTCTTTGGTGCTCCATCCGGAAAGCATTGATAGTGCTGAAAAATCACTAGTTGTCCATAATAAAGCTGCACGCATAACAAATGTTTGATTAGTTACAACATCATATGTTTTCCTCCTACTTCCCATAGTTCCTTCAACTCTGCAATCAGAGGTTGTAAGTATACATCAATATCATTTCCAAGAGATGATGGACTTGGAATAATCATTGACAAAATTATATTCTCAGGCTTCATGCAAATCCATGGCGATAAGTTATAATTCATTAACATAATAGGCCATGTGCTATGGGGAATGCTCATAGTTCGAAATGGATTGAATCCATCACTTGAAAGACCTAATCTAAAATTACGAGAATCATTAGCAAAGTCAGGGTGCAAGGAATCAAAATCTTTCCAAGCTTCTCCATCAACAGGATGTCTTAAGTTTCCATCTTTGGGTCGCTCAATATCATGCCATCTCATAGCTGTAGATGTTTCAGAACACATGAATATCCTCTGAAGCCTAGGCTTTAAAGGAAAATACCTTAAAACTTTCACCGGGATTTTAGTGATCTTATTACTTAACTCATTTTGAACATTCTTCCATCTAGAGGATCCACACACAGAGAAATTCTCTAAAGTTGCATTGTCCTTCCAAAATAACATGCAACCGTTACGGCATGCATGAATTTTCTCATAATGAAGACCCAAATCTTTTATCACCTTTTTTGCCTTGTAAAAAGACTCCGGCATCTGAGCAAATGGAAATGCCTCTTTTATCAAGTCTAACAAGTCTGAAAAGGCCACATCGCTCAACTTGTGAATGCATTTAAACAAGTATAACCGGATGGTAACACTCAATTTAGAGAAATTTTTGCACCCCGAATACAATTCGTCTTTTCCATCCTCCAATAATTTAAAAAATCTTTTTTCATCATCAAATGGTCCTTCGCTCACTCCTTCATGCCTTAGGTTATCTTCGACATTTTGGAAAGTATCATGAAGTAGTTGATCAAAATCATCATGCATGTTCGAAGTTTTATTATCAGTGGTTGGATGTGGAGTGTTTCTTGAGGTAAACCCTTCTCCATGGAAAACCCATTTGGTGTATCTATGAACAAATCCATGACAAATCAAGTGATCCTCCACCACATTTTGGCAATGCCAATTATGATTAAAGTACTTCTTATAAGGGCATAGTATTTCATTTCCTTGGGAAGCTCGTTCAAATGCCTTATCAAGAAAATTGTTAACTCCCTGAATATATTCATTGGTGGATCTTTGGAGATCCATCCAATTTTTATCTCCAATATCCATTGAATATCCTACATGCATGAGCAAAACATAAAAGCCAATAAATTAATGAATACAGGCAATATCAAGGGAACTTAACCTTTTCAAACTTTTGAGTATCTTGAATTATTATTTAAATCCTAAACCTCTACATTAACTGAATACCAAAAATGGTAGTGAACGGTAGAAAACAACAAATACGAAAAAGTTAAGTATTATAAAAGCCACTAAAATTCTAGAGCGGCTCAACCTTAAAGCCACTAAAAGTAGTGACTTTAGGCCCTAAATTCTCAAAATTACAAATCCCCGAAAGAGCCAAAAAGCTTATGTCTACAGTCATAATAACTTTAAACCAGGATATTTACAAATAATTTTTGAATTCAACTAGGCAGCCCGAAAGAGACCTGGTTGAAATTGCAATCATGTGAACATTTGAATCCTGACATGTTTGACACACTGTTTTCCATTATTTTAGCTACAACTCCAGGTTTTCAGATATCTATTCCCTTGAATTTGCATTTAGACCCACACTATGTTCGACAAATAGCTTACGGAGAAACTAAAAATGCTTTTGTTGGTAACATAATGGAAGACTAAAGCATTTCAGACTTGTGCATTGTTCTGAAATATCATATGCATGTAGAAAAAAAAAATAAATCCAAGAAATTACTGAAACGACAGTACATCATATGGAAAAAAGTATCCGCAAGAATATAAAGTAAGGGAGAGGGGTGAAAAATATGATAACTGGTATGAGCTTATGTGATGTGAAACAAACCTGAACCACTGAGACCAGTTATACATATAACACAACCCCTTTGCTGAAGCAACTCCAGTCAGTCACTTTAATCTGTCACAGACAAGCACCATTTGATTGAGAAAAAGAATCATATTTCACCTCAACACATACTATTATGGCAATTAAAGATAAACTCAAAAGCTTCAATACATCAAATATATTATGCCATTTATTCTCCCAAAACTTAAGAATACAGAAAATTGGTAATCAAGAGGAAATTCTATAAAGATGAGCAGCAACATGCATTATAATTTTACACCACATGATAATTGGAGAAATGGACAGAGGCATGATCCTAATTCTCATGGACCTGAACACAACAACTGGAACAGATGGTAACCCATTTTCCCTCGTCCTTCGCCTCCCCCTGAAATCCCTCAGGTTAATGTATCAAGTTTAAATCCTAAATCCATCTCTTAAGAGAGTTCTTATAATGGATTTGATTTTGAAGTAATTTGTGTTTTGCATAGAATCCTAGACGTATCTTTCATGATCCATGGTTGACTGTTACAGATAGACCATTTCCAGTACCTGCTGGTGCAACTAGGTAAATGTTTTCTTCTATCATTTTGGTCTTAGACAGATAAATTAGACAAACAATGAATTTCAGTTCACAATACAAAATATTTGTGCCAAATAATGGTTGCTGCATTCCCATTTGTAAAAATCACGGGTATACTTTTACCTAGTTAGTGTTGTTATTATAAGCAATAAAGATAATTGTGTAGTATAATTGCTAACTTTTCCAATGAAAATAACTTCATACAAATTTCATATAATTAATATAATATTCAATATGAAGTTAAATTAATTTCAAGAATATTAGACTAGATGAAAGGAGAGCAGAGTCAAAGACCTCTAAATTCACAGAGTTTCCTTAAGGAAATTATTCTCCTCAAGTACCCGAGGTTATGGAATATATCCTCCTGGGAAAAAATGACTCACGACAAGCAAATAGCGATACCTCAAATTTGTTGTCCAGCGAACCACTCAATGGCTTGTAATCACACCTGAATTTTTTGAAACACTTTTCCCTCTTGAAACTTGTCTTAAACTTTTCTACCAAAAGTTCTCTTAAGTTCTCAAATTCTTAAGTTGTTAAGTTGTAAAGTTGTCAAGTTCTCCCAATATCTGAGAAGGATTCAGATATTTTTAGCCAATAGGATGGTATAATGATTCATGTATAGTAGACGAAAGGTTGCACCGAAATACGAAAGGTTGCATGAATGTTCATGAATGAACTGAATTCATTCATAACTGCAACTTTCATAATTTTCCATACACCAATCTTTATACAATGTACCATTATCCATTCACCCATTACATTAAACCTAACAATCCCTCACATGAATGGGAATGGCTATAACATGAAAGATAGGTATACACGGACTCATGTGTGATTACAAACAAAGACTAGTTGCATTGAGATAAATGGGTTTCCCTTTGAACTTTCTGTAGTGAACTCATATCAGATGCACTCGATCAATCGGTAGATGTGATATCTTTGAACCGTCGAACTTGAATGTACACCTAGATAATATAAGTCACACAAACAGCCTTTTACCATCTATGGATCTCACGATTTTGTTCCTTTCAGCCATGAACACATCCCAGTTTCATGAGAGCTTAGAGAATCGACCTTTACTAACATTCTCCTTGAAACGGCTTCCATTTCACTCCCAAATAGGTGATTTCTAAATGTTTACTCCCATAGAGAAACTATTTGGTCATACCTATCCGAACTTAGAAATCATTAAAAAGTTTTAGTATAAACTTTATCTTGATCACTGAACATTGTCTTCATTATAAGAATGAGCTAGATTATTTGACAATGTTGGACCATCAAATACAACTTCGTTTGATCTCCTTGAACCTAGCTCTTGGGATCTCTAGCCTACTAGGTAGAGTTACCATCATGCTTGAGTTGTCCTAGGCCTTAAACCCATCCTCTTAGATGACCTTTCAACTCCCTCTCTAGTGAGGCCTTTTGTAAGTGGATCCGACACATTATCTTTTGACCTTACATAGTCAATTGTGATAATTCCACTAGAGAGTAATTCTCTGATGGTATTATGTCTCTGTCTTATGTGACGTGATTTACCATTGTACATCATACTCCTTGCCCTATCTATTGCAGCCTGACTATCAAAGTGTATGCATACAGGTGCTAATGGTTTAGGCCAAAAAGGGATATCTTCTAAGAAGTTTCGGAGCCATTCAACTTCTTCACCAGTTTTATCTAAAACCATGAATTCAGATTCCATAGTGGAGCGAGCAATACATGTTTGTTTGGATGATTTCTAAGAAATTGCTCCACCACCTAAAGTAAATATATATCTACTTGTGTATTTTACTTCATCCGATCCAGTTATCCAATTTATATCACTATATCGTTCAATTACCGCTGGATATTTGTCATAATGCAAAAATAGTGTTGAATATATTTTAAATACCCTAAAACTCTCTTCGTTGCCATCCAGTGAGTCTGATTGGGATTGTTCATTTACTGACTCAGCTTACTAATAGCACATGCTATATCTGGTCGTGTACAGTTCATGATATACAACAAGCTTCCCAATACTCTCGCATAGTCCAATTGTTAGCCGCTTTCACCATTATTCTTTCTAAGTGCGAAGCTCACATCCACTGGAGTCTTGGCAATCTTAAAATCCAAATACTTCAACTTGTCAAGTACCTTTTCAATATAGTGAGACTGCGACAAAGCCAAACCTTGTGGAGTTTTAAGAATTTAGATTCCTAATATAACATCAGCCACTCCAATGTCTTTCATTTCAAATTTACTAGAAAGCATTCGCTTAGTAGCATTTATGTCAGTCAAGTCTTTACTAACGATCGACATATCATCAACTTACAAACAAACAATGACCTTATGATTTGGAGTGTCTTTGATGTATACACATTTATCACACTCACTAATCTTGAATCCGTTTGCCGACATGGTTTGGTCAAACTTTGCATGCTATTGTTTTGATGCTTGTTTCAGTCCATAGAGTGACTTTACAAGTTTGCACACTTTTCTTTCCTTAACAGGAGCTACAAAACCCTCAGGTTGTTCCATGTAAATTTCTTCCTCTAGCTCTCCATTTAAGAAAGCAATTTTTACATCTTTGATGGATTTCAAGATCATATACTGCTGCTACTGCGACCAACATCTGAATAGATGTAAACCTTGTCACTGGCAAGTATGTATCAAAGTAATCAAGCCCTTCTTTTTGTTTGAAGTCTTTGATTACAAGTATTGCCTTGTACTTATCAATAGTACCATCTGCTTTCATTTTTCTTTTAAAGATCCATTTTGATCCTAAAGGTTTATTTTTCGGAGGAAGATCAACCAACTCCCAAGTATGGTTATTCAAAATTGATTCAATCTCACTATTAACAGCTTCTTTCCAAAAAGATGAATCCACAAAGGACATTACTTCTTGGAAGATTTGAGGCTCATTATCAATGAAAAATGTAACAAAATTTGATCCGAAGGAAGTAGCAGTCCTTTGACGCTTATTACACCTTGGATTTTTTTCATTTTGTATATTTCTCTTTGATTCAACTTGAGGTCGTTTAGAACCTCCACTAGACTCTTCAGGTCTAACTTTATACAGATAAATGTATTCAAAAAATTCAACATTATCTGATTCAATCACTGATTTTCATGAATATCTGGATGTCAGATTTATAAACCAAAAATCGACATGCTTAGCTGTTTCTAGCATATCCAATAAACACACATTCCACAGTCTTTGGTCCTATTTTCAACCTTTTCGGCATAGGAACTTGGACTTTTGCTAGATACCTCCACACTTTGCAATATTTCAAGTTGGGTTTCTTTCCTTTCCATTTTTCATATGGAATTGATTGTGTCTTTCTATGGGGCATTCAGCTGAGTATGCGATTTGCTGTAAGGATAGCTTTCCCCCCTCCCCCACAAGTTTTATGGTAAACCTGAACTTATAAGTAAGGCATTCATCATTTCCTTCAGAGTTCAATTTTTTCTTTCCGTAATTCCATTAGATTGGGGTGAATAAGGGGTAGTCATTTGATGGATAATTCCATTTTCTAAACATATTTCTGCAAATGGAGATTCATATTCTCCACCTCTATCACTTCTTATCATTTTTATCTTTTTATCCAACTGATTTTCAACTTCAATTTTGTATTGCCTAAATGCTTCAATTGCTTCATCCTTACTTGATAGAAAATAAATATAGCAATATCTAGTGCAATCATCAATAAAAGTTATGAAATACTTTTTCGCACCACGCATTGGTGTTGACTTCATATCACCACTATTTGTGTGAATCAAGTATAAAGGATTGGAATTCCTTTCAACAGACTTATAAAGATGTTTATCAAACTTAGTTTCCACACAAATTTGACATTTGTTTTATTACACTCTAAATTAGGAAACACTTCTAAGCTAATCAGTTTTCGCATGGTCTTATAATTGACATGTCCCAAACGTTCATGCCATAAATCGCTTGACTCAAGCAAGTAAGTAGAACCAGAACTTTTATTATCAGCAATAACAATTATATTAAGCTTAAATAGGCCCTCACAGAGGTAGCCCCTTCCTACGTACACTTCATTTTTACTAATTACAATTTTATTAGAAACAAATACACATTTAAATCCATTTTTAGTAAGAAGTGAAGTAAAAACCAAGATATTTCTTAATTCAGGAACATGAAGCGCATTCTTGAGAGTCACCACATTACCAGATGTCATCTTCAAGAGAACTTTGCCCATTCCTTCAATCTTTGCAGTTGCCGAGTTTGCCATGTAGATTTTGTCATCACCTTAAGTAGGCTCATATGATGTAAAAAGTTCATTATTGCCGCATACATGGTGGGTGGTACCAGAATCTATCCACCACTCTCTTGGGTTGCCAACAAGATTGCATTCAGAAAGCATGGCACATAAATTGTCCTCGAATTCAGCAACATTTGCTTGATCTTTCTTCTTTGCTTTCTTTGAAGCCTTACAATCTGCAGCCTTGTGACCATTTTTGTTGACTACTTCGCTATGCAGAATTGGTCTTTCTCTTCTTAGAGCTTCCATCTTCAACAATATTGGCTCCCAATATTGCTGAATTTCCACGAGATCTTTTCTCAGCAGCTTTATTGTCCTATTCAATTCTCAATCTTACAATGAGATCTTCTAGGGGCATCTCCTTCCGCTTATGCTTTAAATAATTTTTGAAGTCCTTCCATAAAGGAGGTAACTTCTCAATCATAGCAGCGACTTGGAAGGATTGATTAATCACTAGACCTTCCGTGAGGAGATCATTGATAATCACTTGTAATTCCTGAACCTGAGTAATCACAGATTTGTTATCAACCATCTTGTAGTCCTGAAATTTTGCCACGATGAATTTGTTCAATCCGGCATCCTCTGTCTTATACTTCTTTTCTAAAGCATCCCAAAGGTCTTTGGAGGTTTCCACATTACTGTACACATTGTACAAGTCATCATGAAACTCATTCAGAATATAGTTCTTGAACAAGAAATCAGAATGCTTCCAAGCTTCAATAACCACAAAGCGTTCATCTTCCGGAGTTGACTCCGCTAACACAGGAAAACCTTCTTTGATGAATCGTTGAAGATCCAAAGTAATTAAATAAAAGAGCATCTTTTGCTGCCACCTCTTAGAATCCATACCAGTGAATTTTTCAGGTTTTTCACTCGATGTTATGGCAGGTGCAACACCTGTACGACTCAACGAGGCAATATTCATTGTTGCAACTTTCGATGTCGTATCATTCATTACTTCAGTTTCATTTGTAATCTTGCTGTTTGAAAAAGACAAGTACACTTAGTCACTCCAAATAAAGACTTGATCTTTATTTTCACTTTATTTCTAATTTGACGGTGAAGTTTATAACTCTCAACCATTAACCGAATGAACTTCGATATTCTGACGAGCTTTTCAAGTTTTATGAGTCAATATCGAGTTCAAACAAAGCATAAACCCACAAAGGTTTTAATCTCCAATAACCAATTATAACTACACAATAAGATATTAATTTCCTTAAGATTGTTGTTATTATAAGTAATAAAGATAATTGTGTAGTACAATTGTTAACTTTCCAATGTAATAACTTCATAAAAATTTCATATAATTAATATAATATTCAATATGAAGTTAAATCAATTTCAAGAATATTAGACTAGATGAAAGGAGAGAAGAGTCACGTCCTCTAAAATCACAGAGTTTCCTTAAGGAAATTATTCCCCTCAAGTACTCGAGGTTATGGAATATATCCTCTCAGGATAAAATGACTAACAACAAGCAAATAGCGGTACCTCAAATTTGTTGTCCAGCGAACCACTCAATGGCTTGTAATCACACTTGAATTTTTTGAAGCAACACTTTTCCTTCTTGAAACTTGTCTTAAATTTTTCTACCAAAAGTTCTCTTAAGTTCTCAAGTTCTTAAGTTATTAAGTTGTTAAGTTGTAAAGTTGTCAAGTTCTCCTAATATCTGAGAAGGATTCAGATATTTATAGCCAATAGGATGGTATAATGATTCATGTATAGTAGACAAAAGGTTGCACCGAAATACGAAAGGTTGCATGAATGTTCATGAATGAACTGAATTCATTCAAAATTGCAACTTTCACAATTTTCAATACACCAATCTTTATACAATGTACCACTATCCATTCACCCATTACATTGAACCTAACAGTTAGATCATTCACCCCATCATAAACTTTAATTGTTTTTACAATCTAATTACATTTAACACTTCCACTAAAAGTAATATTCCCAAGCCAAAAGAAGAGAGTACACAACAATACGGATAAAATCAAAGGTAAATTAAAAATTTCTGATACTTCCACAGGATGCAACAGGAAATAACAATATAAATCCAGGAATCAAAATTTCATAATGTTTTCATACAAAAGAGAGATTCAAGATTCAACACCAAGTGTCACCAACTACTTTTTCATGATAATGGATTCAATGTTCAGATCATCGTTAAACATACATTGTTAAAATTTCTTAATGAAATGAAGTTTTGAGTCAAAAACAGTAACATCCCTCATATTACATAATAGATTAGCAGTTACAAGCATAATGTGCCTTAAGAAAATGGACAAGAAAAGCAGACACACACACATGCTATTCGAAGACGCCAAATTGCTTAGAAAAGAAAAAAGTTCAATTAAACAAAGAAACACAATTGAAATTGACCAAAATTAGACCAAGCAAGCACCGATAGAAATGGTAAACCCAAAAGCTGGAGATAAATAACAGACAAACCAAATAAATCTGATGACGGTGTTGTAAAATGCTAATTAAGCAATACCAGAATGTGCAACAATGCTTTGAAGGATCAAAATATATAATTTGTGATTAAATAAAGGATTAAAAGAAGAAGAAATAGAAGAAAACAACAAATACATATAACAACAATCTGCTCGAGAGTAACTGAGGAAACATTCTACTTGTGATTAGAAGAGAACTAAGAAATCAAATTTTATGGCAGTCTCAAACAAGAAAATCAGATCAAAAGCAACAAGGCGAAGAAAATCTATGAAAGCCCAAAACAGATACATTAGACAAACAATGAATTTCAGTTCACTTTGACGTACCCATCTAAATAAACAAATCAAAATTCTTAGTACAAACAACAACAACATACCCAGTCGAATTCCACAAGTGGGGTTTGGGAAGGGTGTGATGTACGCAGACCTTACCGCTACCTCGTAGAAGTAGAGAGGCTGTTTCCCATAAACCCTCATCTCAAAC
>JAABOM020060380.1:0-46814 GCA_011800125.2 Solanum clarkiae
CAAGGCTAGTCTCAGAAAACTAAAGATAGACCACAAGTACTGACAGAGACAAAATGATCCAAGAACGACCAATGCCCACCCAAGTCTCCAGGAATGACCGCTACTAGTTGGATAGATTAATGTCATGGGCTTGTACTCAGACCTGCATTACAAAGAAGATGTAGAGTGTAATATGAGTACTAGATAAAAGGTACTTGAAATAACTCCCAAAAGTGCCCGCAAATGTGCCTCGAAAGTGCCCAGAATCGTAATTTCCATATATCTCAAAAGTCGTGAGTGATATGAAAAATTCCACTTCATATTCTTGTTTAAGGGGACAAATTGAGTGGCAAATGGGTCTAACCCCGATTTTAGAGCAAACAAATCGCAATTTCATTTTCCAAAAATATGATTCCCAGTGATGTTTTCAAGCCCCTGGCATGACGAGCCAAGGGCGCGCCTCAGTATAAATTTTGCCCAGTTTTTCAAGTTCGGTACATGGCTTTTGGGTCTTGGGCCTAAGTGTTCCCATGCGTTAAAATACCTATACTTAGCTTCATTTCACCCTTATATCATTCAAGACATTCTCAAAAACTTACTCAAACACTTCGCCAATATTTCATCTCCAATTTCAAGTATCAAAAACTCATCCGGATCTTAAGGTTCTCATTCAAGCTTCAAGTCTCCATCTCCAATCTTCTTCAAGGATTCTCCTAAAGTCAAGGTATGTGGTTTTATTTCATGGGTTCTTCTCGCCCATGGTACCCAAGCTCTCTTTTTACCTAAAATTGCATGATTTAAAGTTAATTTACTCATAGGTCTTATCCATTATGAATTTCACTACACATTATGGTGGGTTTTTATGAAATTATGGTTGTTTTAGCATGTTTTGAGCTATGAATCTAAAATCTACTATGAGATTTGATGAAGGTTGTTGATGTATATTGCTTTAGGGTGTTACCAAGTATCTATTTATGATTTTACATTGAATTTTCTAGCATGATTTCACTCTTGAATTGCATGATTTTCCCCTAGTACTACACACTCGCCAACTGTTTGAAAAAATATCCGGATTATGATTTCTTGAGGAATTGAAGGTCCAATGCATGTCTTATGAGTTGAATGACTATATGATGATGAAAGGGATGTATCTATATGATATTATCTCTATAGTGTTGGGAATCGACCAAGCCTCACTCGGGGGGCTGTAGGCCCGGGTAACTTTTTTAGGGGTTGGTATCTCGATCGCTCGCTTGGGAGGTGGTAGGCATGTGCAACCATGTTGAGGGGTTTGTACCTTGATAACCACGTTGTGGGGTTTGTACTCCATCAACCATGTTGGGGGGTTTGTACGTCATCAACCTATTAAGAGATTCGTACCTCATTAGCCTCTCCAAGGGGGTGGTAGGCCTTGGATATGCATTGATAATGATCTCTCCTTACACATGTATTATGTTCTATATAAGTATGGTTTTACTTTAAGAATCATTTATACATGTCATATTGTTATATGCTTACCCATTGCCTATGTTTATATTTTGCCTACGGTGATTATCACTTGTTGCATTGCATCTTACATACTTAGTATATTCAAACGTACTATCGCATACTCTATACCTACATGATGTCACCATGTAGGAACTAGAAGCCCATTTGATCATCCTCCTCCACGTGACTAGTACGACTTCTCTCAAGCTCTTTGGTGAGTCCTCCATTTTGGGGACGATGCTTATGAGCTCATGCTATGTTATAAGACTATCTTTCTTTTATGTATATATTGACTAGGAGGGTGATCCCGGTTGCTTGTCTTGGCCCCCACTCTTATCTATGTGGTAGAGATATTTCTGGACACGTCATGTGTAATGTTATAAGCTTCAACTCTTTCTTCACTCTTGTTTTTTATGATATGGAATATGTCCCTTAGCCCCGATTATCCCTATTTACTATCTTTTATTGTATTTTATTGCTTCTGCGACCAAGGATGTGCAATAAAATGTTAAGAGGCTTGCTTGGGGTCCCTTTGGGTTTCCTATCCACTGTGTCACGTCTAGGCCCTAGGCTTGGGTCGTAACAAACCTGGTATCAGAGCAGTAGGTTGTTAGGTCCTCGACGTCTAAAACACTGCGTTGATTAGAGTCTTTTTCATGGTTGTGTTGTGCACCACAACTATGAGCTAGAGGCTATGAGGTATTTAGGAAATGTTTCCCTTCTTCTTACTCTATGTCATGCTATAGAAGTTGAGGTAAGGTTTTCCCCCTAATGATTGTCCTTTGCTATGCTAGATCATGCTTAATACGAGAGGAAGAAGAGCTAGCATAACGAAGGAGCAACTGACTAATGGAGAGCTTCGGGATGTTCTCACTTTTCTTGCACAAATTGTGTCTAATCAAGCCAACCAAGGGGCTCAAGCCCCTCATGCTCCTACACTGGCATCTTGGGTGAGATATTTTATGAGGATGAATCCTCCGAAATTCCATGGGTCAAAGGTGAGTGAGGACCCTCAAGAGTTCATTGATGAGGTTTACAAGATTTTGGCTATCATGGGGGTGAGGCCGGAGGATAAGGCGGAGGTAGCGGCCTATCAACTCAAAGGGGTAGCACAAATATGGTACAATCAATGGAAAGAGGAGAAAGGGGTCGATAATGTGCTACTTTGGGAGGAGTTCAAGGCGGCTTTCCTTAATCAGTTCTTTTCTCTTGAGCTTAGAGAAGCCAAATTGGTGGAATTTATGAATTTGAGACAAAGGTTTATATGTGTGAGGGAGTATTCCCTCAAGTTCAACTAACTTTCAAAATATGCTCCACATTTTATAGTTGACTCAAGATCTAGGATGAACAAATTTGTGATGGGTGCTTCCGACTTGGTGAGTGAGGAGTGCCAGTCTACCATGTTGATTACTGACATGGACTTGTCCTGTTTGATGACCTATACCAAACAAATGAAGTAGGAAAAGTTGAGGAAGAGAAGGAGTCATGAGGCCAAGAAGGCCTGTTTTGAGGGAAAGTTCCATAGTGGAAAGGGTGGTCGGTTCCATCAAGGCCAAGGGTTTTCTCATGCATTTCATAACAGGGTTACCAATGATTTTCCAAGAGTCCAAGGTGTTGGGTGTGTGGTTCCTAATGGTGGGTGTCCAAAATGTGGTAGGGGTCATAATAGCTCGTGCTTAAGGTATACTAATGCGTGTTATGGGTGTGAAGAAGTTGGGCCATAAGATGTTGGATTGCCCTTGAAATCGCGACAAGGGTAAGGAGGTTTGTCCACAAGGAGCTAATACAGTTCTTTTGGGGAAAGGTGGCCGATAAGATGGTGCCCCAAGGCACAATCGGTTTTATGCTTTACATGGGAGGAAAGGGGTTGATGAGGTGTCCGACGTTGTTACTGGTATGTTGAAAATATTTGATTTTGATGTGTATGCATTGATTGATTCGGGTGCCACTCTTTCTTTTGTTACACCCTTTGTTGCCAAAATGTTCCATGTTGAGCCCGGATTGTTGTATGAGTCATATGACGTGTTTACTCCAAGAGGTGTCTTTATCATCTTGTGAGGGTTAGGGATGTGGAGTCCAAAGTCCTTACTATAGAATCAGTTCTGATTGTAAATGAGTTTCTTGATGTCTTTTCAAATAACCTTCTCGGTGTTCCTCCCGAAAGGGAAATAGACTTTTGTATAGACCTCCTCCCCGATACTCAACTCATTTCTATTCCCCCTTACTTTCTGGACCCGGGCGGAGTAAAAGGAGTTGAAGGAACAATTGAGGGATTGTTGGAGAAGAGTTTCATTAGGCGTAGCCAATCACCTTGGGGTGCACCGGTATTGTTAGTGAAGAAGAAGGATGGGTCTCTTAGAATGTGTATTGACTACTGGCAACTTAATAGGGTCACCATCAAGAATAGGTATCCTCTTCTAAGGATTGATAATTGGTTTAACCAATTGCAAAGGGCTATCCACTTCTCTAAGATTGATCTTCGGTCCGGGTATCATTAAGTGAAGGTTAGGAAGTGTGATATTCCTAAGACGGTCTTCTGGGCTAGGTATGGGCATTATGAGTTTGTTATATTTTCATTTCGGTTGAGCAATGAACCAGCTATCTTCATTGATCTAATGAATAGGATCTTTAAACCCTACCTTGATTCATTTGTTATGGTATTCATTGATGATATTTTTATCTGTTCTCATGGTGAGGAGGAGCACAGGGCTCATTTAAGGGTTGTGTTGCAAAGATTGTGGGAAGAAAAATTGTATGCCAAATATGAGAAGTGCGAATTTAGGTTGAAAGAAGTTACCTTTCTAGGTCATGTGGTATCGGGGGATGGTATTAAGGTTTATCCTAAAAAGATGGATGTGATTAGAAATTGACCTAGACCATTGACCCCTTCGGAGGTTGGGAGCTTCTTGGGCCTAGCGTGGTTACTACCACAGATTTGTGAATGGGTTCTCATCTTTTGCTTCTCCCATGAAAAAATTGACCCAAAAGAAGGCTAAGTTTGTGTAGACCTTTGAGTGTGAAAAGAGCTTCCAAACCTTGAAAGATAAGCTTATGTCTGCTCCAATATTGTCACTATCGGATGGGCTAGAGGGGTTTGTTGTGTATTGTGATGCTTCTAGAGTTGGTTTGGGTTGTTTCTAATGCAAAATGGTAAGGTCATAGCTTATGCTTCTAGGCAACTCAAAATGCATGAAAAGAACTATTCTACCCATGATCTTGAGCTAGCCGCCGTGGCATCACTATTTGTATGGCGTGCATGTTGATATGTTCGGCGACATAAGAACCTCTAATATGTCTTCACCCAAAAAGATCTCAACTTGAGGCAAAGAAGGTGGCTCGAAATTCTTAAGGACTATGACATGAGTGTGTGTGATTATCCCGGTAAGGCTAATGTTGTGGTAGATTCTTTAAGTAGGGTGTCCATGGTTAGCCTAGCTCATGTTGGTGATGATGGCAAAGGAGTGGCTAGGGAGGTCCATCGGTTGGTTAGATTAGGCGTTAGGTTGGAAGGAGTTGATAATTGGGGTGTTGTTGTTGATGGTTCTAAATCTTCATTGGTTGAGGAGGTGAAACCTAAGCAAGATCTTGACCCCGCTTGGTTGGAATTGAAGGCATTGGTAAAAGATGGTAAGGTGGAGGTTTTCTCCCAAGGGGAAGATGGTGCCCTTAGATACTAAGATAAGTTGTGTGTACCATGTGTTGATAGCTTGAAGGGAAATATTCTTGATGAGGCTCATGGTTCTTCTTATTCTACTCATCCCGGGTCCACTAAGATGTATAGGGACTTGAGAGAGGTGTATTATGGAGAGGAATGAAGAGGGACATTGCAAAATTTATCTCTGGTTGCCATAGTTACCAACAAGTCAAAGCCGAACATCAAAGGCCGGGTGGCCTAACCCAAGACATAGAGATTCATACTTGGAAGTGGGAAGAGATTAACATGAATTTTGTAGTTGGGTTTCCCAAGACTAGAAAGAGTTTTGATTCCATTTGGGTTGTGGTGGATAAAATGACAAAATCAGCTCACTTTCTACCGGTTAAGACTACATATAGGGCTGAAGATTATGCTAGGTTGTACATTCATGACTTGGAGAGGTTGCATGGGGTTCCTTTGTCTATCATATCGGATCGTGGTGCACAATTCACTTTACATTTTTGGAAGTCCTTTTAAAGAGGTCTTGGAACCAAGGTAAAGCTTAGTACGACCTTTCAGCCTCAAATGGATAGCCAAGCCAAAAGAACTATCCAAATACTTGAGGACATGCTTAGGGCTTGTGTATTGGAGCTTAAGGGTAGTTGGGACGACCATCTTCCATTGATTGAGTTTGCATATAACAATATCTATCATTCTAGTATTGGTATGGCTCCTTTTGAGGCTTTCTATGGTAGACGTTGTAGATCACTGGTTGGGTGGTTTGAGGTTAGAGAGGTGGCTCTATTGGGTCTAGATCTGGTTATGGATGCTATGGAGAATGTAAGGATGATTAGAGAAAGGTTGAAAACAGCCTAAAGTTGCAAAAAGTCTTATGTCGATGTGAGGAGAAGGGGTTTCGAATTCAAGATTGGTGATTGGGTTTATTTGAAGGTGCCACCCATAAAGGATATGGTCCATTTTGGTAAGAAGGTAAAGTTAAGCACTAGATATATGGGTCCTTATAGGGTAATGAAAAGGGTTGGTAAGGTGGCTTACAAGTTGGATTTGCCTAGAGAAATGGAATTGGTTCATCTGGTCTTTCAAGTGTCTATGTCGAGGAAGTGTGTGGGTGATCCTAATTCTATTGTGCCTCTTGATGTTGTGGGGGTAGTTGAAGACAACTCGACATATGAAGCAGTTCCAGTAGAGATCTTTGATAGACAAGTGAAGAGGTTGAGGAACAAGTCGAAAGTGCTGCTTGGGAGGCCGAAGCGGATATGCAAAAGTGATACCCTTATCTTTTCCACTCTACTCAATCCTAAGGTATTGATCTAAGTCCTTTATATGATTTCAAGTCTTTAGTTTAGTACTCATGTCATTTGTTTAAATTGACAAGTTCATGATGATTCTACACTTATGTTGAGATTTTTGAAATGATGTTTAAGTGCATTGTTGCATCCTGATGTAGGCTGAAATTTTCATATTTGCATCTCTCATATACATTTCTTTGGCATTAGGGGATGATTGATCCCAAGGGGGAGATATTAAAACGACCCCAAAAAGTGCCCGAAAATGTGCCTCGAGAGTGCCCGGAATCGTAATTTTCATATATCTCAAAATTCGTAAGTGATATCAAAAATTCGACTTCATATTCTTGTTCAGGGGGTCAAACTGAGTGGAAAAATGATCTAAAACTGATTTTATAGAAAATGAATCGCAGTTTCATTTTCCCAAAAATACGATTTCCAGTGAGGTTTTCGCGCCCCTGGCGCGATGCGCCAAAGGTGCCTCAGTATAAATTTTGCCCAATTTTTCAAGTTTGGTCCAAAGCTTTTGTGTCATGGGCCTAGGTGTTTCCATGCATGAAAATACCTATGCTTAGCCTTATTTCACCCTCATATCATCCAAGACATTCCCAAATACTCATTCAAACACTTAGCCAATATTTCATCTTCAATTTCAAGTCTCAAAAACTCATCTGGATCTTAAGGTTCTCATTCAAGCTTTAAGTGTCCATCTCCAATCTTCTTCAAGGATTCTTCCAAAGTCAAGGTGTGAGTTTCTTTCATGGGTTCCTTTTATCCATGACATCCAAGCTCTCTTTTACCTAAAATTGCATGATTTATAGTTGATTTACTCATAGGTTTAATGCATTATGAATTTCATAGCACACTATGTTGGAGTTTCATGAAATTATTGTTTTAACATATTTTTAGCTATGAATCTAAGATCTATTGTGAGTTTTGATGAAGGTGTTGATATATATTGCTTGATGGTGTTACGAAGTATCTATTGATGGTTTTATATTGAATTTTCTAGTTTGATTTCACTCTTGAATTGCATGGTTTTACCCTAGTACTACACATCCACCGAGTGTTTGATAAAATATTCAGATTATGATTTCTTGAGGAATTGAAGGTCCAATGCATGTCTAATGAGTTGAATGACTATATGAAGATGAAAGGAATATATGTATATGATATTATCTCTATAGTGTTGGAAATCGACGAAGCCTCACTTGGGGTGTTGTAGGCCTGGGTAACCTTGTTAAGGGGTTGGTACCTCGATCGCCTCATTCGGAATGTGGTAGGCCCATGCAACCATGTCGAGGGGTTTGTACCTTGATAACCACTTTGGGGGGTTTGTATTCCATCAACCATGTTGGGGTGTTTGTACCTCATCAACTATGTTGGGGTTTGTACCCCATCAACCTATTGAGGGGTTTGTACCTTATTCGCTTCTCCAATGGGGTGGTAGGCGTTGGATATGCAAGGATAATGTCTCTCCTTACACATGTATTATTCTATATAATCATGGTTTTACTTCAAGCATCATTCATACATGTCATATTGATATATGCTTACCCATTTCCTATGTTATGCATTTTGCTTATGGTTCTTATCACGTATTGTATTGCATCCTACATACTTAATACATTAAAATGTACTAATGCACACTCTATGTCTACATGATGTCACCATGTAGGATCCGAAGCCCTGCTTGATCATCCTCCTCTACATTACTAGTACGACTTCTCTCAAGTTCTTTGGTAAGTCCTTCATTTCATGGATGATGCTTATAACCTCATGCTATGTTCTAAGACTATCTTTCTTTTATGTATATGTTGATTATGAGGGTGAGCCCAGTTGCTTGTTTTGGCCCCCGCTCTTATCTATGTAGTAGAGGTGTTTTTTGACATGTCAGGTGTAATGTTATAAGCTATTGACTCTCTCTTGACTCTTATTTTTTATGATATGGAAGATGTCCCTTAGCCCCGATTATTCCTATTTACTCTCTCTTGTTGTATTTTATTGCTTCCGTGACAAATGATATGTAATGGCTGTGAAGGATAATAACGAAATCGATAGTAAAATGTTTGCATTCATGGTAAAGTTTGAAGATGATGATGAACCTGAGGAAGAGGTAACTCTATGTAATTTTAAGAAAATTTGCACATCTTTTCTATTAAGAAGTTGAGGAAGTTAGTTGTTATTCTTATTGATTTGATTACTTAACTACTTATTGAAAAGAATGTATTGAATAATTAATTAGATCTTCAAGATGACAAAATTATCCTTGTTTATTAGTTGTCTAAAGTTGAGAAACATGTTTTTAGATTTGGAATTAGAAAATGTAGCTCTTTGTGAAAAGTTGAATTAAGAAACAAAGGGTTATTAAAAAGGGAAAGAAACGACTACTAACTTGAGCTTAAACTAGTCTGAATGATGCTAAGACAAAACTGACTATGGCACTAGAAAGGAATACTTAGTTAGAAAGGGATACTCAGTTGGAAAGGGACTTGGTCTGAGTCAAGAAAAGTTGTCCAAATCACTCAAATGGACAACTTCATTAAAAATACTAGAAAGTCTGACTTATAGGGAGATAATAGCAAGAAAGCTATGGGGTTTGTGAAGAAGGATTTGTCTCCCTTTACTCACATAAAAAATGTCAATGTGTCTAATTTGCTATTTGCACTCGCTATGGAAAGGAGGCCATCTGAAGATTATCTGCCTTGCAAAGAAAATTTTGAAGAATGTTTGGCAGAATACTTTGAACAAAAGAAAAGAAGAATGGGACCTTGTCCTAGATTAAATTCTTGAAAAAGTTCCAAGATAAAGAATGTGATGTTACCTCCTTAGACAAAAAAGTGTTAATTATCCCCTTATCTTCTTATTAGGAAATCAGACTGAAATGGGTTCCTAAATTTAACAAGTGATTTTTGTCGGTAAGTAAAGAAAGCAGCAGCTAATGCTGGTAATATGAATAGTAGCTGCTTAAAGCATATGACTGGAGATGTTGCAAGGTTTCTTTCACTCAAGGTACTTTAAGGTGGAGGTGTCTCTTTTGGAAATGACAAAAAGAATTACATTCTTGGTATAAAAGGATTGGAAAGTCACCAGAACACTTAATAGTAAATATTTATCATGTCAATTGACTGAAGTTTAGTCTGTCGAGTGTATCACAAATCAGTGAAAGGGAAATTAGGTACAATTTTACTCAGAAAATTGTATCATTACCACTTTGGTTTCACAAGATGTGATTTTTGTGGCAAAAAAAGTTTAAGAACATATTTGTGACTGATCGGGATTCTATAGAGGGAGATGACCTAACATGACTTAGTACTCAAAGTTAGAATGTAGAACTTTGGCATAAAAGACTTGGTCATGTAAGCTGCTCATTACTTGAAAATCTTGCTGCAAAGAAATCGGTTTGTGGGCTACCAAAGTGAAGTTTGCAGAAGATAATTTTTGTGAATCTTGTGACAAATGGAAGCAGATTAGATCCTCATTCAAGAAAAAGAATAAGATCAATACCACCATACCATTAGAGTTGATTCATATAGATCTAATACGGATCAGTGAAGATTTAAAGTAGAGGAGGAAAGAAGTATAATTTGCTGATTATAGATGATTACTTGATGTTTACTTGGACCATGTTCTTGCAGTCTATGAATGAAACATATGATGTATTTGTGATCTTTGCTAAGATGGTATAGATAAGTTGAATTGTAAAATAGCATGGATCAGGTGCCACCATAGAACTGAGTTTAAAAATGCAAAGATAGATATCTTATATGCAAAAATGGAATCAATCATAATTTCTCAGCTCCCAAAACTCCTTAACAAAATAGTGTAGTAGAAAGGAAGAACATAACCTTGATGGATATTGCCAGAATAATGTTGATATATTCTAGACTTTCCATGAACTTTTAGGCTGAAGTTGTGAATACTGCTTGTTATGTGACTAATAGATGCTTGATCAGATCTATTCTTAACAAAACACACTATGAGTTTTTCAAAAACAGAAACCTAAAGTGAGCTTGAGAGCTTTTGGTTGCAAATATTTTATTCTCAACAATGGCAAGAAAAACTTGGTTAAGCTTAATGTAAGAAGTGATGAAGTTGTATTTGTTGAATACTCAAATTCCAGCAAGGATTACATAGTTTTTAACAAAAGGACATAGTGCATTGAAAAAAGTATCCATGTAATCTTTGATTAGTCTGGTGAACTTAAAAGATTGAAGGATCAAGATGAGGTCGAGTTTGAAGAACTATTATAGTTCCATAGGGATGGTGTCAATATTGATCAAGATGGTGAAAGAAATTTGGAGCAGACTAATTTTGATTTTGATGTTTTAGGAGGTACAACTGTTCCAGATGGAGGACTTGGTCCTAAACCAAATGCTAATGATAAAAAAGGCATTGCTAAATAGTTCAAAAAAGTAAATGATGGAGAAGTCAGTGTGGGAATTGAAGAAGAAAGTGAGGCTCCCAAAATATCCACACAGAGACATAGATCTTCTCACCCCTTGGGTAATGTCATTTCACATTTGGATTCTAGGATTCAAACAAGATCTAAGATGAGTAACATGGCCACATTTTCAACCTTTGTCTCTTATATTGAGCCTAAGAAATTGAAGGATGCACTAAGAGATATTGATTGGGTAAATTCTATGCAAGAAGAGTTGCATCAGTTCGAAAGATGTAAGGTGTGCACTTGGTCATTATGCCATTGATTGAATAATAATTGGAACTACACGAGTCTTCAAAAACAAGTTGGATGAATATGATGCTATTGTTTGAAATAAGTTAAGACTGGTGGTTCAAGGCTACAACCAAGAAGAAGACATTCATTATGATGAGACATTTGCTCCGGTTGTAAGAATGGAAGCCATCAGAATTCTTATAGCTTTTGCAACATTCATAGGTTACAAACTCTATAAAATGGATATCAAGAGTGCTTTCTTGAATGGATACCTAAAGGAGGAAGTTTTTTTCAAACAACCTCTTGGATTTGAAAATATTGATTATCTTTACCATGTGTTCAAACTAGGCAAGACTTTCTAAGGCTTGAAACAAGCACCTAGAGTTTGGTATTTAGAGATTGTCTAAATTTCTACTAGAGAATGGGTTCAAAAGAGGAAAAATTGATAATACATTATTTTTGAAAATAAGAGGAAGAGACCTATTCATCATATAAGTTTATGTTAATGATGTCATCTTTGGTTCTACTTGTGAGTCTTTGTAGTGAATTTTCAAGCCTGATGGGCAGTGAATCTGAAATAAATATGATGGGTGAATTGAGTTTCTTTTTGGGTTTGCAGATTAAACAAACTCTTGAAGGTACCTCACTGAGTCAAGAAAAATACATCAAACAGTTGATAAAGAAATTCCAAATAAAGAATGCAAAACCTATTGATACTCCCATATGAATAAATTCCAAGCTGGATGCTAATGAAACTGGTCCTAATATTAATGAGACTATGTATAGAGGTATCATAGGATAATTATTCTATTTGACTATAAAACGACCAAACATTATTTAATATTGGAATCAGTGCAAGGTTCCAAGCGAAGACAAAAGAGTCCCACTTGAAGGTAACTAAAAGAATCCTAAGGTACTTGAAAAAAATATAGGACCTTGTCCTATACTATCCTACAGGTTATTCTTTTGAGCTGGTTGGTTATGTTGATGCTAACTATGCTGAACATCAAGTAGACAGAAAGAGCACATCAGGAATGACTCACTTTCTTTGATCATGTGTTGTATCTTAGGGAACAAAGAAATAAAATTTTGTCGCTCTTTCAACTGCTAAAGCTGAGTAAATAGTTATTGCCTCTTAGTGTGTACAATTTCTGTAGATAAAATAACAACTAAATAATTTTGGTATCATTACACATATTATTCTATTGTTGTATGACAAAGATAAGTGTTTTGAACATGACAAAGAATTTGGTCCATCACAAGAGGACTAAACACATTGATGTGAGACACCATTTTCTGATTGAAAATGTTAAAAAGAGGAATATTTGTGTGCAATTTCGCAAAACTGAAGATCAAATTACAAATATTTTCACAAAGGCCTTAAGTAAATATTAGTTTGAGAAGAACATATTGAAGCTTAGAATACTGAAGATGGAGTAAATCTTTTGGATTGAGGCAAACCAACTTTCTTTTTGCTATGATTAGAAGCACAGTTATCCTTTTATTTTTATGATGTTTGTTATGGTAAAGTCAAGTCTTTTACCTTCGTGCATGTATACACTCATAGTGATTCAGTCAAAGTAACTGAAGTTGGAAAACAATTTTGAGCATAATGTCAAAAACTTTAGAGAGGGACCTGGTCCTTTCTCAAAAGGTTAGTGTTCTTTTAATTACCTTTGATTTGCTTTTGAGAACCATAGGTACTTTTCTGCATCAACTTTTTGTTAGCTGATATCTATCCCATCAACCTTCAGAACCTAATCATCGTTCACTCCTTCATAAGGGACCTAACACCTTTTTATTTTCTCCTACTTTTCCCCTTGCTGAAAATAAAGGCTCTATACACCCCTATGAAACTCTTATCTTTCTCAAAACTTTTTCAAAACCCCGACTTTTCTTCTTGAATCTCTTGCAAAGAAGGCATTTAGAATAATGTCTCAACTGTCAAAAACCACCCAGAAAATGCTTGATGCCCTAAGTGAATAGAACCATCAGGGGTTCTTACTAGTAAAAGCCCTGCTCTTGTAACCAAAACCTCAACTGTTCATCCTAACAAGAAAACACCTATTTCTCCACTGAAATCATCCAAAAACCCTTACTTTCAAAATCCTTCTGAAAACTGTCTTGCTCAAGATCTTAATACTATTCAAAACCTCTTTCTCTTGAGTCCACTCTACCAACTCTCCTTCTAGAGAATAAGAGAGTTAGTCCTCAAGTTCAAACTGGTCACTCTTCTACTCTACTTTCTGATTTTACTGTGGAGGGAGATCTTCTTGAAGATAACAAAATTAAATATTCTGGCTAGAAGTGAGGAGATAGTGGCACAAAGCCTGTCTGAGATGAAGGAATGCTTGAACACACCTTTTTCTGAGAAAGGAATTGAGATAGATCAGGAGTTTTAATTTAATCCCATTACAAAAAATATGTTACTCCTTAAAGGATTTTCCCAATGCCAAACTCTGTGTTGGATGAAGATGAAAATGAAGAAGATAATATTCATTACCTTGGAAAGTAAAGAGAAGAATGGTCTCTATATCAAGTAAAGAAAAGGATAAGGAAATTGTAATGACCTGACCTAGGGCCTAGTCGTCACACGGTGAATGAGACACCTAGAGGTACCTCATCCAAGTCATATTTAATATCTCAAGCATTAATTGCCAATAAAAACTTAAACAATTGAGGAATAAAAAGGGGAATGGATCTATGGGGAAGGATAATGACAATGAAACAACATTAAAAACATTTATATTGTCCAAACATCATACCAACTAAACCATGGATGGACGGAACTGGTAAGGTCTATTTTTATCAAATAGAAAAGACTCCATATTAACAACATAGTAAAAGCCTCTACAGGCCAACATATACATCAATTTCTGAATCACAAAGCAAGAAGGAAAATTAGTAGAGACCTGGACTAAGTTCTCACCAAAAGACGCTAGTTTTGAATGTCGAAGAACTAGCCACAAGTTAGTGGAGCACCTGTAGGACATGGTCAAATCATGCAAGAAAAATATATGTTAGTACCTTATAATGTACTAAGTATGTGAGATGCAAATGCGAACATGAAATTATAATGTCATCACCATAAGTAAAAACATATATACATAGGATGGTAAAGGTAACATAAACATGAGCTGAAGAATGCACAAGGAATAATGCATGCATAAATGGATGACATGTGATGGAACCAAGACATAGATCATAAACATTCTGGGAATGGACCATAAACTACATATGAGACTATGCGAGCTACTACATAGAATCCAACATAACCTATTATGTTGGCAGAGAGAGACCACTTGTCGAGTAAAACTCTGTCACTTCGCATGCATCATCATATATATCATCTTTGGCCTACGTGGATCTAGTAGCCTAGCCTACAAGGGCTCCTATAATGGCACACAGTTAATGGGGCAAAGGGTTTCTTCTAGCATTTCCTTATCGAACTCCACCACGATGCCTTATTCAGTGCTAAGCCATCACATAGAATTCTTGAACATAAACTTAGTTAAATCATGACACTTAGAATCATAAGTAGTAATCTAAAGAGTAGCTCGAATTTAAGGTATCACCAAGTGAGGATTGTTCTTTCATCTTGGCGACCATCATAAATATCTTTTTAGGACATTGTCAATATTCTTATATCTTTAACAAATCATGACTTTAAAATCTTTCTTTCGCTAGCCTTTATTATGAATCATGTAAGTCTTAATTTAAAACTTAGTGGGCTAGTTCATAAAGTGGAATATTAATAAATCATGAAATCATGTATAGTCATGGAAAACATGGTAAACAACCCAAACTTCATCATGCAAACCCACATTATTATGGTCATCACTATCAACTAATAATACATGAAAATACTTAGTAAAATATCATATGGTAACAATAAAACATATAGCAACATTTAAACATCATGAAATCATCATAAGCACGTATAGTAATAGTGAAGTAACTTAAAGAAAAGGTGAAGTCATTATATAGGACTTTTGTGAAAGGAGACCCACAAATCAACTCACTAACCTTGTGTAAGCCTACAAAGAAGGAACTTCAACACTTTGGGAAGAACCTTGAAACCCAAGCCTTTTGCCTTGCCTTCTAGAGAGAATATTGCCTTAGAAATTCTGGGAAAGGGAGAATGAAAGAAAGAATAAGGTCCTTAGGGCTGGTTAGGGGCCCCTTTGATTCTAAAAAATGACATGGTTTAGGATTATAATCAGTGGAAAGGACAAAATTTTCCTTCATTAAAACTGCCAAAAAGAATCCACGAAAGTCCGATTATGGGCTATGGATGGAACCACGGACCATAGTCCTGGTCATCTTGTTTCCCATTTACTATCTTCAAAAAATATTTACCAAACCCTAACCACCAAACCTCTACTTACAGGCTGTTAATCAATCTACGGATCGTGGTTGGACTCGTAGAGTACTTCCACACTTAGCCAAATTTCATATTTTCTTGGACCTCATCCATGAAGACATTCTATGGACCGTCATGTTAATCATGGTCTTCCTTCTAGAAATTCCAAATTTTCTTCATGTCTAGAACTTACACCTACAACCCTATATATAAGTTGTATAAACTTCTACGAACCGTCACTGGCTTTGTGGGTCACTTTACACTTAGGAAATATTTTCCCTTTCCTGAAGTTCATGTTCATGGGCCCTATCTGCAACTCGTGGTCTAAACCACATGCTATAAATTAGGCTTCATGGATTGACCCTAAACACTTCCAGTTCAGCTTTTCTGCACTTTCTAACCTCCTAAATTGGGGGTCATCACAATATCTCCTCCTTGGAAAAATTCATCCCCAAATGTACTTAAATGTTGGCTCTAAGGAATTAAATGGCCACTTATAATCCAACATGCATGCAAAAATGCAATGTAAATATCTTTTCATTAAATTTTTGCAAAATTTATATCTAAAAGATGAATAAAATAAGTCCTTAAACATAATGTGTGTATGCATAATGAAAAAACTAAAATGCAAGGATTTAGAGGTCTTGCCCAAAAATTTCTTGGTACTTTAGGCTTGAGTATAGTGGAAAAGATATGGGTAACACTTCAGAATCTCTGCTTTCGCTTCCCATTTGGTACCCTCAACTTGATGATTCCTCTTAAGCATTTTACTGGATGCAACTTTCTTGTCCTTATCTTTTTTACTTGACAATCTTAGATTTCAACCGAAATATTTTCGTGACTCAAATTATCTTCAATGTTCACATCTTCCAAAGGAATTATGGAGTTCCGATGAATTATCTTAATATTGACATATGAAAAACTGGATGAATCAAATGTATCTCATTAGATAGGATCAACTCATATGCCACTTTATCAACTCTTCTCACCACCTTGTAAGGCCCTACATACCTAGGTCTTAGCTTCCCTTCTTACAAAACCAAATCACACCCTTTATTGGAGACACTTTTAAATAAATCTAATCACAAACATGGAACATAAGATCCCTCCTCGTCACATAGGAGTAGGACTTTTGTCTTTTTATTTATAAGTTGAATTTTCTCCATGGAATTCACATCTAAGTCCAACACTCGAAATTCCACCTCACTGATCTCAAACAACCCAATAGGTGGTCTACATCGCCTACTATACAACGCCTCAAAATGGATCCATCTCAATGCTTGCATAGAAACTATTATTTTAGGTAAATTAAATAAGAGGAAAGTGCTCATTCCAACTTCCCTTGAACTCTAACACACAAGCTCTCAACATATCTTCTAATGGTTGAATAGTTCTCTCGGCTTGCCCGCCGATTTGGAGATGGAAAGGGGTACTCATCTTCACCTTAATATCGAGTCCATTTTGAAAAGATTTCCAAAAATGAGAGGTAAATTGGACAGCAAGATCTAGTAGGATAGATAATGGAATCCCACACAACCTAACCAATTCTCAGATATACAAGTGAGCATAATCTTTGGCACTAAATGCCATTTTCACCAGTAAGAAGTGATCTGACTTTGTTATGTGATCCACTATCACCCATGTGGCATCAAAGTGTTTCTTGGTATTTAGAAATCCCACTACATTCCATATCGACTTCTTCCCACTTCCAAGTAGGAATTTCAATGTCTTGATCTAGGCAACCCGGTCTTTGATGTTCAACTTTGACTTGTTGGCAATTGGTACATTCGGAGACAAATTAGGTAATGTCCTTCTTCATTCCATTCTATCAATAGATCTTTCTCAAATCCCTATATATTTTAGTAGAACCGGGATGAATAAAATAAGCAGAGTTATGAGCCTTTTGTAGTATCAACGTTTTCAACTCACTATCATTTGGCATACACAACCTCCCTTAGTATTGGAGTACACTATCTCCCCCTTGGCAAAAACTTCTATTTTTCCTTCCTTCACCAAGGCCTTTAATTCAACTAGAGAAAGATCAAGATCTTCCTTAGAATTAAACATCCTCAACCAAAGAAGATTCTGATCTACGTAATACCATCACATCCCCACTTTTGGTTTCATTTAACTTTATTCCCAACCTAGCCAACCTATCAATTTCCTTGTCTAACTCTTTTCTTACATCATCTTTTGTGTGAGACACACTGCCCATAGAGACCCTACTAAGGGTGTCGGCTACCATATTGGCTTTTCCCGAGTGATACTTCACATTCATGTCGTAGTCCTTAAGAAACTCTTACCACCTCATTGCCTCAAGTTGATATCCTTTTGAGTGAATACATGTTGAAGTCTCTTATGATCCACGAAGGCATCCACATGAACCTTGTGCAAGTAATGACACCAAATTTCTAAAGCAAACACTAAGGGCACAAGGTCAAGATCATGAGTCAGGTAGTTCTTCTCATATAGCTTCAATTTCCTTACAACATAGGCAATAAATTACCATTTTGCATCAACACACACCCCAACCTGATCCGTCAAGCATCACAATAAATAACAAATTCATCATTTCCCTCCAGGAATGTCAAAATTGGAGTTGAGGTTAGTCGATCTTTCAAGGTTAAGAAAATCTTCTCACACTTATCCGTCCATATAAACTTTTCTTTCTTTTGAGTCAACTCGGTTAGTGGAGACGAAATGATGTAGAAACCTTCCATAAACCTTCTATAGTACCCGACTAGGCCCAAGAAACTCCTTATTTCCGTAGGATTCAATAGCCTTGGAAAACTTCTCACCTCTTCGGTCTTCTTACGACAAACATTAATACCATTACTTGAAACGACATGCCCAAGGAACACAATCTCACTTGGATAAACTCTCACTTACCAAATTTTGAAAAAAGCCTTCGCTCCCTTAAGGTTTTGCAGTACCTCTCTCAAGTGTTCCATATGTTCTCACTCGAGAGTAGATTAAGAGTTGATACAATTGCTTTGTCGATCATATATGCTAGTTTTTGAGGTTTGAGGTTGGTGATAGAGTGTTTTTGAGAGTATCACCCTTGAAATGGGTAATGCGGTTTGGCTGATGGGGTAAGCTTATTCCTCGATATATTGGGTCATTCGAGATTCAGAGTTGAGCTTAGCCAGTAGCATATTAATTAGCCTTGCCTCCAACATATTCTATCATACACCATTCTTTTATGTGTAGATGCTGTACCACTATATTCCAAATGAGTCACATGTACTTAATATGATTCAGTTGAATTAGATGATCATCAAACATTTGTTGAGAAGCCAAAAGCTATTTTAGCCAAAGATGTCAGGTAGTTATGTTCCCGGAATATACTAGTTGTTAAGGTTTAGTGGCACAATTGACCGATCGAGGAGGTTACCTGGGAGTTGGAGACGAACATGTGGGAGCACTACCCCAGCTTATTTGGGTCTTCAAGTATGTCTTTTTCCTTAATTTGATGAACAAAAGTTCTTTTAGTAGGGGATGTTGTAATGACCTTGCAGGTCATTTCTATATTTTCAGGAATATTCTTTTAGTTTGTGCTTTTGCATAGTGACCACAGGCCATTGTTTTACTCTTTGACACTAATAGTTTGGTTGTTGGCTGAATTGTTTGATGTTTATGCAACTTTTTGAGTTAAGATGTTTATAACTATAAAATGAGTTTTTTTAGTGCATTCCTAGTAAACATCCTCAGGGCAGAATTCTGACGATTCCATTAGCTTCGGAACGACCAAATTAGGCTTGGAGAATAGTTGGCCCGAGACTTGGGGTTTATAGCTTGAGTTTAATTGGAATTTGTAAAATTAGTTAAAAAATAATAAGCCAAAAGTGACATTAGATGATAGCCTAGGAACATGCTAAAATAGGAATTTTGATAGCATGGTCAACTCTAGAACATTGAATCTACTCTAGAATGACCTTTCATTGAGTAATAGGGACTTTCAGATGCATTTTGACCCTCTAAATTCTTTTAGTTAAAATTAGCTAAAAATAAATGGGATCGTCATTTTATCGTAGTGAGCTCTGTTAGAAATTCTGACCACATCATTGGATCCATAAGGTCAGAATCAATTTGGTTACATAGTTGGTTTGCGAAAAATGGACATTGGATGGTCCAGAACACCCTAGAGAGTGTTTAAACATGTCTGGTGCAACTACAGCCGGCCAACCCTCCACGTTCAAGGAGGGTTGCCTGCATTCACAGTGCTCATGGGGGAACATGCTCCATGTCTTCGTGTCGATGCCCGCATCGCAGATCACCTCTCTCATTCGTAGAGGCCAACTATGCTATGACACACCTTATATTAGCACTATCACTAAGGTAAAGGGAATAAACTTTGTATAGTGAAATTTGAACTATATTTATTAAATTTTAGCAATTGAAAAGGCTAAACTGTGTGCAATCTCATAAGGAACATCGTGGGGACCTCGGAGATCAGCTTTGGCATGCATTTTAAGGTAAACATCACTAGTTTTGTTAAATGTGATGTCATAAGTTGTCAAACAATTTGAATCAAGATATCTCGGCCATCTTTTATCGGAATTGAGTGAAATTTGGATCTAAATTATTGTACATCATGTCACGGTATATTTGGATTCTGTTGGTTTGATCATAGTTTTGAAAATATATAAATGAGTTGTTGAAGTAAATACTTTTTGAATAAGAAATATAACTTACTTTTTAGGCTATTTCTTATTGGTCTGAGCGTTGTTTTGAGCTCAACTTCTGGCTGTAGACTTAGGGAGTTAAAGGTTATTTTATAGGGGTTGGTTTAGTATTTTGACCGAGGCCTCATTTTTCATGTTTTAGTCGCAATTAATTTTTTTCTCCACATCTTGAAATACTATAGTCAAATCACTTGTATTTATGTCCTGATTCGTATTTTGAAATCTAAGCAACTTTTTTGGAGGTGATCAAGAGAGGTAAAGCTCACATGGATTGATTTGGAGAACATATATTCGCCTTTCATTTAGGCTAGGATTTCATTTCTCCTAGACTAAGATGAACTATATGTTGGGTTCCTGTTTATTATTGGAAATTCCTAAGTAAAGACTATACATGTAAGTTGAGAGTGTGATTGTCATATGAGCCCTGTAATGGTTGTATCTGTCGTGATTGTTGAGTTTCAAATTATTTCAGGTTTTGGTAACCTATTAGAGGTTGGATATGCACTGGTACTATTTTCATTGATATGTATGCCTATTTGGTTACTTGTATACTGATTTTTTTATGCTAAGAAACATGCTATATTCTAGGAAATTGGTTATCTGTTGTACTCCTGATCATATGTTGAGGTTCTGTTGTTGTGATTTTGTTGTTATACTGGGCTCCTGGTTACCTGGTGACAAGATAGTGCTCCGGTGTTTGAGTATGCTATACCTTGACAGTTAGTTGGATTGTCTATTTTAGTTTGGGATACTTATGGTATTTATCAGTTGGGATTGCCTTTGATTGTTGTTCTAGTTACTTGTTATGCTTATTAGCTGTAATTTCTATCATTGTTCTGGATACTTGTGATATTCCTGCTTAGCTACTTTCTGTTGGGCCATAGACAAAGCTTAGTCTAGTGCTTCCCTAGACTGCACTATTTAGAGAATGTATTGTCACATACACACGATATGACTTGAGGGGAACGAATCCTAGTAGACCAGCTAAGCATTTCACTATACCTACGTCCTAGTCCGAGATGATTATTCTAGGGTTCTAGTCCCTGATGATTATTCTTGGGTTCAAGTCCTAGATAACTATTCCTGGGTTCGAGTTTCAGATGATTATTCCTGGGTTCTAGTACCTCATAATTATTTTGGGGTTTGAGTCTCGGATGACTATTCCTGGGTTTGAGTCCCAATTGATTGTCAGACTATCTAGCCCTGGCTAACATCCCCTTCCAGAGGCCAGGTCGAGACGACTAAGGGTTAGAGTCCCCACTAATAGCTAACGGTTTGAGTCCCTGTGTAATATTATAGCAATTTGAGTCTGTAGGTTATAGTTAGCGGTTTGAGTCCCGTTGTGACATTATGTTCTACACTAGTTGAGATCTTATACTATCTGTTACTGATTGTTGTATCCATACACCTATACACACTCTAATTGTTTGTGGGTGTATTTTTTGCGCTTACGAGCGCCTAGTTGCCATACAGGAAGTACACTAGGGCCTTACACCCATGTACAACACTATGCCTCGACTGTGTGACAACTGTGACATAGTTCTAATTTGGGTTTTGCAAGTCGGTATCATTATACACTTCTTGGTTTCATTCAAAGAGGTTCTATGGTTCTATAGACAAGCTTTTCATTTGGACGGGTTTATATAGCTAGCATTACAATATTTCATTACATTTGTTCTTACCATATTTATTATATTTTATGCAGTCAGCTAATGATGCTTACTGGTACCTTTCACTAGTACTTATCCCTACATTTCTACATCTACTCGTGGTGTAGGTCCATGTTTGAGCCGTGAGAACTAATCTAGGGACATCATTACCACTTCAGGAGACTTTTGGTAAGCATCGAGTAGTATTTGGGGTCTTCTAAGGACTTCTTCTACTCATTTGGCCGTCTTTGGTATTCAGACACTGTCCTTGTATATATGTATGTATGTATATTTTTATTTTGAGTCTATAGTAGCTCTGTACAAGTAACTTCTAGGTCTTCGATTGGATTGTCTTTGGCTTATATATTGTATGTTGTCAGCTACCATTATGCTTAGGTACTTTAGCAGATACCGTGGGCGTTGGGTTGGCTTACGTGTAGGTGGGATCTAATTGGTGACATCAAGGTTGGGTTGTGACAATAATGCAAGCAAATGTTCCTAGATTCTTGGTAATATAGAATACCGTATAAGTTGTCATGCTTTCATAGTTGTCCATAAACCAAATCGGATATGTAAGTATTGGAATATTTATTGGTGATTTTTTGAGTCACGAGGATGTGAAATTTTACCAAGTGTTGGGTGTATCTACGAGGAGTTTCTACAACCCGTTACCAGACTACCACCCGTAAGTGGTCTCATCCTGTTGAACCTTATTGTACTCTTCTCTGAACCTCAACAACAACTTCAATCCATAACTCATATATCTATTTATAGTGCGTAAGGACTAGGTGTTTCAATGGGACGGTCCGGTCTGTTATTTTTTAAAAATTATACCATCCCAACTTTTTAGATATTTTATATTATATAATCAAAATTAAATTTTTTAAAACCATCCCAATGATATTGGTTTCTCTTCGATATCTGTATGGTTCAATTATTTTTTTTAATTTTAAAATTTTTAAAGTATCACTTCGAAATACATTATTATTAAAATATTTTTTCGCAAATATATTTTTGAAGAAACACTTTAATTCACGAAAAAGTCAAGAATGTAAAATCTTATTGCCATACTATTTGATCTTAAGTTTTATGTAGGAATATTTGCATAGATTTTTTCATATTGTTTGATGGAGTTTCTATTATAGTATCTTTAAGTTTGAAGCCCACTTAATTAACGACTAATTAAAGGGAAAAGACCTAAGATCTTCTAAATAATAGAGGCCTAAGACCTGGGTTATATTTATATTTAATTTTTTTTATAAAATATATTTATATATTAAATTTAACATTTTAACATATAAAATATATTTACACACAAATAAAGTTATTCGGTTCGATTCAAAATTTTTTCGAGTTTATTATAAACTAAAAAGACCATCTTAATTATTAGGGACAGTTATAGACTTAAATAAAAGTCCATAATTTTATTGAAAAAATAGAAAAATTGGTTCTGTATGGTTAGGTTCGGTCACTTCGGTTGGTTTTTGATATTCTTTTGAAATCCCTAGTAAAGATCCTTTGAACACCAAACCAAAACTTTTCAATCTTCATCAAGTCACTGGCCAGTCCATAAGGCTATATATGAGTTGTAAAACGAAACATGAGCCATAAATAATGCCTGTATCTCGTTGCACTAGAACTCATACTTACACTTCCACACTAGATTCTGACCCTTTTACTTTTAGGGTATTACATGCTTATAGATTAAGATAAATTTTGTTCTAGGCTAGACATATGATGATATCAGTGTTGTTAATATTTCAAAATCTTATTATGATAATTTACTTGATTAAATTCTAGTGTTTAGACATTTTTTCAAAAAGGGAAGGCTCAACTGGTTTGATTGATCCTAATTTAGCCTAGGCAAGTGAACTTTTAAAATTTTACAATTCCCATAAAACTTCGTCATTAATATCTTTGCTCGCGGCAAATATGTATTGGGAGTAATAGGTAATTGGCTATTGGGTGAATTATTGATAAAATGATCAAATAATATGAGATGGTATAGTAAAATAATAATATAATTTGATGTGGTGTTGTAGCACTTGAACTGGAAAAATATGATTTTAAATGGTGTGAACTCTATACTAAGAGAAGTTGTTGTGACTTTTTATTGTGAGTGGATTGTTTGTGAATTTCATCTCATACTCATTCATTTTATGTCAACATATTTGCAATATGCCATGGTTTTTATCGGTGATATCATGTGATGTCAAGTTCTTTGCCGGATATATTTTCTTTCACGAGGTCTTTATTATTGATATTGTGATACTGAGGTCTTTGCTAGTGATATTTTGTGATTCTAAGGTCTTTACTAGCGATTATCGCAAGAAAATTACTCGTCATTCTTGCATATCTGTGTGTGGCATAATATTATTCCTATGATTGACCATGTCTCAGTATGAGATGCAGTTTGTGATGTTGAACTATTATTTGTAAAAGCTATTTGTATTGTGAATTATTAAATGCTAGGTTGGGTCCATATTTTAAGCAGGTTGCAATTATGGAGGTTCAATTGGGATGAAGGATTTTGTGTATTCTATTAGACTTATTCTATCATTAGTTGGCTTGCTGAGTACCATGTCATTTTTGGTACTTACCCCTTGATTCTGCACTTATGTAGGTTTTGAGCCTGTATGGTGAGTAGTATCTTTTGTTGAACATCTGAGGCTTTCTAGGAGACTTAGAGAGGTTGTTATGGTCATTCTGTGGACTCTCTTGTTCTTATTTCTTTTATGCTTTATTCTATTCGAGAATAAGACATGTCTTTATTTGATTTTCTGATCTTGATAATGACTTATACACGTGACATCCAACTCTTGGGTAGTATTTAAATTTGTTAAGATTTCCATTTGTATTTATTTACTCTATTAGTTACTTTTGCATATTATTTCTATTTCTCATCAAGTTTAAGCGGACTTGTTCTAGTGGGATTAAATGAGTATCATTAGATGAATTCAAGTCATGACAATTGGTATCAAAGCCCTAAGTACATAGGACTCACATGTTTACAATTCAAGTCTAAATAGAGTCTCGTGGATTGGTATGGTGACATATGTATCTATCTTCAAGTTGTTATAAATACTTTTAAGAAGCTTTCTTTTATTCATTCTTTCTTTTCATGTAACATTTCCTTCGTTACTACTGAGTTATCGCGTGTTGTTTTGTAAAATGCCAAGGACTAGGGCTTTTATTTTTGATGGTAGAGGAATGGCAGTCCATGAGGGAATTATTGAGACCCCATCTAAGGGAAAACATTGAGCTAGAGGCCGAGGTCATGCTCAAGGAGTGGCACTTGCTATAGATCATGTTAGGGATATCTTTCCTAAACTCGAGGGTGAGGTGAGAAGGGAGAAAGTTCCTCAGAGTATATAGCCATGCCATTACTACAGGACATAATATTGGGGGTTTTAGGGGGTACTATAGAGTTTTCTTAGAGTAGCAATATGACAGGAATACAAGGAGGTTCTTATATATAAGAGTGGGAGCACAAACTTCAGGGAAACATCAAGGCCTAATTCCTCATGATCAAGTAGGTCAGCCAACAATGATTCCTACACCGGCGATTGAGGTACATATCACCCCTGAGGTAGTCCTAGTAGCAAATGATCAACTCAGTTATAATAGGTTTCAAAAGATGAAATCACCCCATGCAGGAGCAAGGATGCTCATATGTTTTTGATTTTTTGCCGTGAGATGCTAGAGGCAGTAGGTTTGATCGATCAGTATGGCGTTTATTTTTTGCACTCCATCTCTAACCAACCAGGGAGCAATGGAGGTCTTACGTGAGGTCCAGACCAGTTGGATCCCCTCTAATAGTCTACGGTGTATTTTCTATTTCTTTTTTAGGATTGCTTCATTCCTTAGAGCATACAAGAGAAGAGCTGATTGAGGTTTGTGGACTTGAGAGACGGTGTTATAAATGCTATAAGTATAAGCCTCATTTCTTTAAATTTACTTGACATGGTTTGGCTTTGCTTCTAGATGAGATGGAGAGAGTTCATAGGTTTATGAGAGATTTTTTTTCCATTAGGTCTTTTCCTTTCAATCTAGAGTGAGCACCACCAAATACACAAAATTGATGGTTTGCAAGGAGTTTAGGGACCCTAAGAGCGCCTGCAATAGTAGTCAATTTTTTGGTACCCTATCGAGAGGTAAAGGTTTGCCCAGAGGTGATATCTCTTCCTAATGTCATGGACCTGTACATGCACCTACGCCACTGGTCGAGGGTGGAGCAGTATCTCAAGGGTCTGATAACTCTAGTTGAGATGGCTATAATGGTTTATTTCGTGGACAGTGATCTTTTACAGCAAAGATCTTATTTAATGTGTGGGGATCCAAGCCACATGATTCGACAATGTCCCTTTTATACTTATTCAGGACCTATCATACTTATTCATCACCTCCAGTCAGGGGTTAGGGCAGAGGTCAAACTACTAGAGGGGGCAAGATTTTAGGTAGTGGTGTTATAATTCCACACGATGGAAGTTGAGATGTTGTTTTGATCGGAGGTAGAAAAGGATCTCTATGTTATACTTTTCTTGGGAGACCCTGGAATGAGGCTTCAGATGAGGTTATCATAGGTATTGTTACAGTTTTTCATCTGCCTACATCTGTGTGGTTTAATCTTGGATCTACCTAGTCTTATGTATCTACCTAATTTTCATTTAGGTTTGATTTATTATATAATCATATGATAGTACCTATAAATGTTTTTTCATTGGTAAACTAGCCTTTAATGGTAGATTGATTTTACCAATCCTATCTTATTTCTTTAGTAGGATGTGACACTTGGGTAGACATGATTATTCTAGAGACAGTTGATTTTTATGTTATAGTGGGTATGGATTAGCTTTCTCCGTACCATATCAATCTTGATTGTTATGCTAAGACAATGATTTTGGAGATGTTTGGTAGGTTGATAATCGAGTGAAATGGTTCTAGCGGTTCCTGTTCTAGCAAGGTTGTTTCTTATATCTAAGCCCAAAAATTGATTGATGAGGTTTTTTGTCCTGCTTGGCTTTTATTTGAGATAGCAATATTGAGCCATCTGCTATGGAGTCCATTCTTGTGATCTAGGAGTTTGTTGATGTATTCTTTACCGATCTTGAACATTTTTGTCGATAGAGATATTCATTTTGCCAATGCTTTAGAGTGGGACACTAAGCCCATTTCCATCCCTTTGTATCATGTAGCTCTAGTTCAGTTGAAAGAATTGTAGGAGCAAGTCTGGGATTTGTTGAGGAAAGAGTTCATCCTCCCTAGTGTATCGCCTTGGGGTTCCCATTTTTGTTCCTAAAAAGGAAAAATGGAGCGATGAAGATTTGCATTGATTACAGGTAGCTAAACAATGTGACTCTCAATAAATATTACGCTATTTCTTACATCAATAATTTATTTAATCAGCACTAGGGAGTATCTTTATTTTCTAAGATTAAATTGAGGTTCAGTTACCAATAGTTAAGTATTAGAGCATCTAACATTCCTAAGATGGCCTTTCGAACTCATTATGACCATTATGAATTTCTAGTGATATCCTTTGGATTGACCAACACCCCTACGATATTTATGGCGTTGATGAATAAGGTGTTCTAACCATATTTCATCTTATTCGTAATTGTCTTTATTGATGATATCTTGGTGTACACATTATTTGAAGATTGTACTCTAGAGGCTGAGGGAAGAGAAATATATGTAAAGTTCTCCAAATATGTTTTGACTCTACATTCTTGGGGTATGTGGTGTCCAAGGAGAATATTAGGGTGGATCCATCCAAGATTAAGGTAGTTCAAGGATGGTCTAGGCCTATTTGTGCTAGTGAGATTCATAGTTTCATGGGATTAGAAAGGTATTATTGATGATTTGTTTAGGGTTTTTCCACAATTATAGCTCCATTAACACGCTTACTCAAAAGATTGTAGAATTTTATTGGTCTGACGAATGTGAGGAGAACTTTTAAAAGCTTGAGGTATTATTGACTCTCACTTATATTTTGACTCTGATTGAGGAGATTGTGGACTTTATATTGTGATGCTTTGGGAGTTGGGTTAGGTGGTATATTGATGCAGAATGAGAAAGTGATTGCTTGTGCCTCAAGACAACTGAAGGTCCATGAGAAGAATTATCCTACTCATGACTTGGAGTTGGCGATGTTAGTCTTTGTTTTGAACATGTGATATCATTATCCATATGGGGTTCATTGTGATACTTTTACTAATCATAAGAGCCTTCAGTGCAGCTTCAGCTGAATAGACTTGAATTTAAACAACAGAAGTGGATTGAGTTCCCAAATGACTATGACTTGAACATATTATATAATTTGGGAAAGGCTAATATGGTGGATGATGCCTTGAGTAGGAAGACTTCTAGAATTTGGAGTCTAGCCACCATATAAGTTGAGGAGTGGCATTTCACAAGGGATGTTCAGAGGCCAGCTAATGGTCTAGTTTATTTGTAGTTGTTGGATGATGATAGTGTACTTGCTTTTATTGAGGCATATATAAGATCGGGAAGCAATAGTTTTAGGATGAGAAACTGTGTCTTATTCAAGAAAAAGTGACTAGAAGAGAGGTCAAGGAAGTGGCGCTTGATTCCGATAGTGTTTGAAGGATCGGCGGCCAAACTTGTGTGCCTAAGGTGGGTGAGTTGGTCAGTTTGATTCTTGAGGAGGCTCATTATACTTGTTATCTATTTATTTGAGAGTTGCAAAGATTTATCATGACCGTAGTCAAAAGTATTGGTGGTATGACATGAAGGATATCTCCAATTTTATGTTAGAGTATATGACACAGGTTAAGTGTGAGCACCAACGACCTGGAGATGTGTTTCAGAGGATGCTCATTCTTATATAGAAGCGAAATCTGAACACTATGGATTTTGTTATAGGATTTCCTACTATTGTGGGTGGTTATGACTCGGGTAGTTATAGATTGATCAAATGTAACACCTCCTAAATTTATTTTGGAATGTCCTTATAAAAGATGCCTTACTAATGCTTCATGTGTACATTTTTTGGACCATTTGAGGTTGTTTTCTTGATAAGGACGCAAAATTGTATGGCTAAATGGTGTCGTTTTGTTTCTAAGTCAACCATATTGAAAAATATTTTTTCTCATAATTTTGCACTTTTTAGGAGGGCTCGTGACCTCTCTGTATTTCATAAGGGTCCATTTTAAAATAAAAATCATTGAGACTGTAAAGTACCAGATATTTTGTATAGCTTTAGTTACGCTTGAGATTTGGTTTCGGAAGTTTTGGGCCAAGGTGACACCTTATGAAACCTCTAAGCTCGATCTAAATTCACTTTCAAGCCTTCAATTCAAGCTTATTTATGTTGTTTAAGACCATCAAGGTTCTCCTACATCGAGTTAAGTTCAAAGGAATTTTATTGGCTAAGGTTTCTCATAAGTATCGATAGAAGGGTCAACATTAAATGGGAATATCTCTCACCACAAAAGGAACTGGGTGTCCCACTACCTGTCAAATGAAAACTCTTTGAATTAGCTTTCCAATGCACTTGGTTTCACCTTATTTAGAGTTCAGATGAAAAAGTTATGCCCGTTTTCGTAAAGCTCTCCTATGCTGTGTTATCACTATTTCTCTAAGGCAAGCCATATGGGCACCCAAACGGGCCGTGTGGCATCCCACGAACAGTGGGGATGGACTTGGGCCTGAAATGACCACTTTTGGCCAAGTAGTGCACCATGACCAGCCACACGAACTATGTGGTGTGGTATGGGCCATGAGGCCCTCCGTGAGGTTTTCGGAGTGAAAAGTTTTCTAAGTGTTGAGCCAAGTTCCAATTTCCAGATTATTGCCAAAGTTTAGTCTCATACGCACTCCACACAGACCGTGGAGTGCCACAAGACCTGTGTAACCTCAAATGAGGTGATCCGGTCAAAAATTATATTCGATTCATTAATGGTATTTTTGTAAATTAGATTATCTCTATTGGTTTTTTGGGGATTCCTATGCCATTTAATGGTCATCTAAAGACCTAAAACCTATTTCAAATATTCACAAATTCACTCCTCATATTTTTAACTCTCTCAAAACAACTCTCAAAAGAAATCTTGGGGATTTCAACATTTGGAGCTAGGGAACTCAATTCTCCTTCAAATTCTTTAGGGATTTCATCATCTTGGTAAAGGTATGTGGGTTTTGATACTTGGTCACTTCCAATCAAGGAGACCCAAGTTATTTTCAGGAAATATACATGAATTTTCTTACTTTTATTTGGGGTTTTAAAATATTTTGATTTCTTAAATTCCAACAATGAATGAGTTATGTCTATCCATGGATCTAAAGATGAATTAAGTTTTGAAATATTGAAATACAATGTTAAAATGAATATTTGAATATGCATGGTCCTTAAATGTTTGAATCTAAGCATGGGTGATTATATTATGATTTCAAATGTGGATTACGCTATGTTTTTACTTGAATTTCTTATTATATTGATGGTTTTAGATTGAATATCAATTACCCATGCCATTCTCACATCATTCATAACATATGCATTCATGTTCATGAGAATTTATGGTAATTTTGTTATGGGTAAGACCAATTATGTTATGTGATATGATTTTCATAAGATATTGGTTATGACTATATTGTGATCACATATATGTCTATTGATTATGGCTCTTTCATCATTTTGGATGCTTGCACTATTTTGTATATGAATGAGCTATTCCTATGCATGAGTATTATGACTATGAGATTATGGTTTTGGCATTTGAGCCTAAGTATGAATTATTATGAGTGGTGGTTGCCTTATAAGCTCAATTATGCATTGAAATGTTTTTGCAAAACTTGTATCTCTTGAAAGCGTGTATAACTATGTATATTATACGTATTCTTGAGGGATGATGATTCAGCACCGATGGAAGGAGGGTTCTCTCTCTGTCCTCGAACTATGTGCCTAGCATAGGTTCCTTTCCCAAAGTGGAAGGCTCGTAAGGAAAGATGCCTCCGAAATGGGGTTACCCGTAAGGAGAAGAAATGATATGATATAACTTGATATGTTATATGTGAAAATCCTATCCTATATGGGAGACCCGTAAGGAAGGTTGCATCATATGAAATGGGAGGCCCGTAACGTGAAGCATGGTTTACCCTTGGCAAGTAGACCACCTCTTTACCGATGAGGGGTAATCATTGGAATTTCAAGTAATAACTCGTTTCGTCTTACTCATGTCGGTTAAGGTCATATCCCCACTATACATATGAGTATCACTTGTATTTTGTGCATCATGAATTTCATAACATCTTGCTTGCTACACAGATCTCTTTCTATATTATGTGCCCTTGTCATCTAATATGGAAATGCAGGTTTTTGGTAAGTCATGCATTGCATCCCGTATACTTAGTATACTCAAATATATTATCTCATACTCTTGCCTACATAATTTTACCATGTAGGGACCGAGGACTTTGATCATCCACCATTTGATGCTCGGTTTCCAAGTTTATTTGTAGTAGTGAGTCCTATCTTCCAAGAAAGATCTACCATCTATCTACTTTTGATACTTTCGTTTCTTTATGTATTGAGGGTGAGCCCGAGGAATGTATTAGCCACCGACCCATCTATGTAGAGGCATTGTTGGACACCTTGTAAACCTCCTTAAGTTTATGTTATGTGTTATGACTTAAGTCTATGTTATGGTTTAGTTATCTTTGACTATCATTATGTGAGTTGGTTATGTGATTTATGACTTGGCTATATGTTGTGATGGATAGATCCTAAGTCGCGAATCTCCCCATAGAGTGAGTCCTATTTTCCTGCCCTGTAGAACTATGTGTTTATTTTGTGTACTCTTCCAACCCGATGATGCAAGTTTTGGTATCTTGAGGCTTGTTTGGGGACTCTTGGGTTCCCATTCACCGTGTCACATCTAGGCCCTTGGTTCGGGTCGTGATAGAGACTCATTCCAGGATTGAAACAAGAGAAAATGAAGTGTGCAGGAACCACTCTGCAATGCTCTAGTGCTCCACCATAGTTCAATTTTTTTTTGAAAATTTCCAGATTTAAAGGAAATTGGGACAAATCCCTTAACACTTATATATTGGAATGATCGAAAATTGTATCATTTTTGAACCTATTTCACTCATTAAAACTCCTAAAATCCTCTCAAAGCTCTCCAACATTTCTCTTCCAAATTCTCCCAAGTTTCTAGGGTTTCAAGACTCACCCATTAAAGACCAAGCTTCAAGGTGACTTCATGTCTCTCTTTCTTCTTCAAGACCATTGAGGTATGTGGGTTTCTTCATCCATGGATCCTTCCACCCATGGAGCCCAAACCCCTTTTAATCAAATCTTTTGTTACGACTCGAATCACTATTAGTACTTCTTATTTTTGCAATTATGCATGATTTATGTTGGAAATCTTCAATTATTGATTTGAAATGCATGAACTACTATTAAGAGTTGATTCTTATGATTTTTTTAATGACATTTAAGCTATGTATTTTATAATACTGTGAAATGCTATAAATATTTATGGAGTTTGAGATGAATTTCATGATGCCCCAACTATGGGTTTGTTAATGCGTATGGTAGGATGTTTTGAATGGTTTCAAGTGAACATGTTTGTTTAATTCATGTCCAATACTATTGAATTTCATAATTTCAAGTGTCTATGCATAAACCCACCATGTTTTAGAACTATGATTTGTATGATGAAGTATCTTGTGTTGATAAAAGGCTTTATTACAAGCTATGCACGTCACGAATATTATGAATGATTAAGGGCTTTGAAGTATATTGTGCATTCATGGAAATCTTATGAACATTATTCAAGATTATGAAGCCCTTCTTATGATGTAATGATTTAAATGAGCTACTCCTATTACTGTATTATGATTTACAAGATTATACATGTTATGATTACGCTTATGCTTTATGTATTCCATGAGACTTTGACTTAGCAACAAGAGGACTTGGTAAGGATATCTTGTAACACCTACCAAAACTTCCATTCCGTAAGGTAAGGAAATAATGTACACCTACTAAATAGGCCATACCATAAGTAAGGAAATCATGTATTCCTAGTAAAAAGGCTAAACCGTAAGATAAGGATATCATTCAAGACCCACCGAAAAGGTAATGTCGTAAGGTGGGAGTATAGTCTACCTTGGCAGGTAGACCACCCCTTTTGCAATATAGAGTAAACACTAGGATTCTACATAGTAGCTTGCATGGTCTTATTGTTGGTTAAAATCTCCTCCCACATTTGTATGTTGTCACGACCCAAGCCTAGGGCCTATACGTGACATGACCAATGGGCAACCCGAAGGGATCCCAAACAAGCCTTTTGAGCATACATGACACATCCTTGGTTTTGTGGAAGCATAATTAAACAATTATTAAGTAATGAATCGTATCTAAGGGAAAGCAGGACTATGGACTCACGCTATGGAGATGTTGTAGGGAAAAAGATTAGCATGAATCATATAACAAATAATCCTAAGGGGCGGGTAAATGTGACTCACCCTATGAGGGTAGATAGGGAATTAAAACTTCCTTCTCATCATCAACATATAACAACACATAAGGGAATAAGGTCCAGGGGAAATCCTCTATAATTACATAGAATAACAAATCAAGATCAAACATACATAGCCACAACCATATCCAACCATACCTCTAATCATGAATAGAATGGGGGCCAAGACACTTCTCGGGCCTCAATGGATAGTATCCAAAATAAAATTGACAATTTTTAATAGAGAATGAAAGTAAATGGCTATTATCCTCAGATATGGAGGACTCACCAATAGCAAATATCTGATTGAACTACTTAGCCACGTGGAAGAGGAGGATGGAAAGGAGCTCGATCCCTACATGGTTAGATCATGTAGGAAAAATTATGCATTAGTGTGTTTGAATGTACTAAGTATGCAGAGTACAAATGCAATAAGAAAACATAACCTGTAAATAAATAATATGCATAATTGTAATCAACGATTATAGGCTCAATATAACGTCAATCATAAATGCTTAGTGAAGACATGCATTAAAGGTGACCAAATCACATGACACCTTATACATAGGAGGAAGTGGATCGTAACCGACATGTAAGATCATCCGAGCTACTATTTGGAATTCTAATGTTCACTCCACATTGGACAAGGAGTGGTCTAATTTGCCAAAGTAGACCAAATACTAACCTTATGGCATGGCCATTTTGAAAAGTGACACCACCTTACGTCATAGCCTTTTCGATGGGTTTCACATGATATCCTTACCTTACGGCATAAACTTTTCGATCCTAACCTTATAGCATTGCCATTTTGGTAGATAACAAGCCTATATAGGGGATCAATGTCATACCTATGGTAGCTCATAGGTAAGGGCAATGGGAGACTACCAAGGTCCTCTCAGTGCTAGGTCATAATCCCATAGAATACTTGAAACATAGTATAGTCATGCATGCATAGTCTCAAAAGTATCATAATATCATTCTTGGCATAGCTCATCTAACATAACTTATTTCATCAGGTTAGGGCTTTATATCATTCTTCCTATTTATATCATGCTCAAGAGCTCATAACATGCTTGTCAACCCTCTCATTAGTCTCAACTTGCATGACATACATATCTTTTCACAAGGAATTCATTACTTGACAAACTTGGCATGCATCATTTAGTCAAATCAGGTGGATACACTTGCATAAACCATGCAAATCATAAGGAAATTCCATAAGAGTTGTGAAATAAAACCTTTAAGTATTGTCCAATATAACCCACCAAAAGCATAAAACGACTTGGATAAGGTATCATCAAACCCACATTTAAAACATAGAGTTTACGCGACTTTACATTTCATAATAATTTAAAAGGGTAAATCATCATAAATACTTCATAAAATAATCAGTTAAAAGATTTCATAAAATTATCACATATTACCACGACTTGAGAAATCAATGAAGAAGCGGAATGGTTGTGCTTTGTGGACAGAATATTTTCACAAATCAAAATCCACATACCTTGATGATTTAATGGAGAAAAATCTGGTTTGGAGTTGAGGAAACCGAAACCCTAGCTTGGTCTTTCTTGAAAACCTTGAAGAGCCTTGAGAGCTTTGGGACTTAGGGTATTTTGTGAATGAGTTGGAGTAAGAGTGTTAAGGGTGTATAAGGCTAGAAAGTGAAGACTTAAGGTCCTAAAAGATGTAGCATAGACTTAGAAAAGTAGGGAAGGTCAATTTTGCCTCTTAAAAATTTTGTCTCAGAAGACCATGAGACCTAGTTTATAGGAGGTGGTCCATACTACATGTCATAAGAATGGAGTTTCAACTGATAACATTTTTGAATCCTCAGAAACTGCCTCTAATCCTAAACCCATGGCATGACTTATGGCTCATAAGTCTGATTACGGGCTGTCTAATAACTTGTACCTCCTATCTCAGAAAACTTTATTTTTACCAAGTCTAGACTTTAATCCACGAGCATAAATTGCGGTCCGTGGATTATGGTATGGTCCATGGATAGTCCTCCAAACTTGAGCTACTAGAAACATAGACTTAAGGCCCATAATCTAATGTACGATTCATACATCAACATAGGGCCTATAAGACCCTTCTTAGGAACCATTGCTAATAAGAAAATTTCCAAAACTCATTTCCTTGCACTTTCATACTTCCCATAGATGTGGCCTTACATATGTTATGCTATGAACTTATGCTTTTACCTCTTATGCATGTTTTGATTAAGGTATTGATCATTCATGTCATATTGAGCTTATTGCCATTGTGTATGATTATGCACATTTTCTATTATGTCTTATGATCTCTTGGTTCATCGCATCCCACATACTTATTACATTTAATATACCATCGCATACTTTTGTCTGCATGCTCTAACCATGAAGGGTCTAGAGCTCTAGCCCATCCACCTCTCATGGCTAGTTCGACATGTGGAGATCTTTCTTGTTGTGAGTCATCCATTTCGAGGGAAACATCTAATTTCTATCTAAATATCTTAAAACATTGCTATTTTTATTATTTACTTTTGAGGGTGAGTGCAAAACATGTCTTGGCCCCATTCCACTCATGACTAGAGATATTATTGAATAATATGTTATGTATGACTCATACGACGCTTATGCCTTTGTGAAACTTTCCTTTAGACCCTATCCCATGTATGATGTTTCTTTGATTATGTTAGCAAGTGGTGAATTCCCCAAATACTGAATCCCCGTAGAGTACGTTCGATGATCCTTTCCCTTCGAATTACTTGTTGGGAATGAAAACTCATTATTGCTTATCCCATAGAGTGCATCCCAAGGACCCAATAAACTTAGTACTATTTGTTGATGATTGATCCTTGCTAAGTTCTTTCTAAGTCATTGAAAAGTTAGGGCTTAGAGAGATGAAAGAAGAATGTAAGATTGGAGAATTCAAGAGAATTCTTGAGAGCTCGATTATTGATAGCTTCATCCCAGGTATGTAAGTCTAAACTAAAATAATGAGATTGTCCTCTCATATGTCCATAGATGGTCTTAGAGGTGAGTTGAAAGTTCTTGAGTCTATATACATGATTCGTGATTATTTTCTTAAAAATTATATTCATTACATGTATTTTCATATGTTGATGATCATCATAAACTTTTTTCTTGAATTGTTTAATTTTCATGAGATATTGCATAAACCCTATATGTTAACTTTTGAAAGCATGTATAAAGTAAAGATAAGGATTAAGTCTAGAGCCTGGATTCAGAATGTCAATTGTTATTGTGATTGAGATGTGAGAATGTTGACGAATTGATAGAGCTTGGTAGTCCTATAAGTCTTCATAAATGAACTCTAACGATTTATCTCCTAATGATCATTCTAAGTCTTAAGCTAATGATTGAGAGTTGAATTGATAGCGTGATTGGATAATCCATGAGATCAATTGAATGATGAGAGCCTCTACGAGGTTGATTTGAGATGAGTTGATTGAGATGGTTTGATTGGATGGATTATTTTATGAGCATTGAGTCATGGGAGAAGCATCGAACACCGAAAGAGTAAGAATTAACCCAACTCGCACTTGTCAAACTACGTAGCCAAGCGTAGGTGAGGATTTGAACTATCATATTTCATTATGGTTCCTTCTTGATAGATTCCCTAAAATAATAAAGAGGACTTATTTGATTGGTTGGTGGTCGCTAGTGGATTCGATTCGTTCCCTACCTGGCAAGTACTGAATTGTTGTGGCAACATCATTGAGATTATTGTATAATTACTGGCCTATAAGTTATTATTGTCAGATAAGAGAAAATTCCAGAAAGTTCCCAAACTGAGTACTCTGAGTCGATATGAGAAGTGATGAGTTGAGTAGAGTTCCTTTGAGATGAGTCTAATTTGATTGATTAGGTTGATGGGTTGATAGGCCAATTGTCTACTCTTTATTCTTGTTTTAGGTAGTCATTTGACATGTTGAATGATTTCTATGTTGATGCTGGTTATTATTTCTATATTATTCTGTCTTTTCGATTTCATTTAGCTATTGTACATACCGTATATTCCATGTACTGACGCCATTCGGCTCTGTATTATTTCATGTTGCAAAGGGATAGAGATCATCGGTATGCGCATTGTTGAGGATCTAGGACATTCAATGGATTTGTGAGCCTCCCATACTTCGGAGGATTCATTATGTTATTTTTATCATGCTTTCGAGTTAGATATTTATTAGCTTTATTTTGATTGAGGTAGCCGTGGGTCTGTCATTGGCATCACCAGATAGTGATAGAGGCTTCATAGATTAGAGTTGAATGTTGATTGTTAAGATTGTGAGCTAGTTCTTTTTACTAGCCTTCTATTATATCATTATTATTTTGAGACTAGATGATAGATTTTCCCATTTACATTCCTTATGTCTTTCGCTGATTAGCAGAGTTTATTGATTGAATGTTGTGATGAGGCCAAGTGATTTGCTTGGGGCCGACCAATAGTCTTTGGGTTCTGGCCACATCTTGTGTACCCTCCCGGGGCGTAAAAAATTTGGTATCAGAGCAAGAGTTCAAGTGTCCTACGGAGTCTATGAAGCTGTGTCTAGTAATGTCTTGTTTATGGGTGTGATGTCAACAATACTTGATAACCAGCAGGTTATAGGACATTAGGAATTGTTTCCATTCATTTATATTCTAAATCATTCTATAGAGTTATGCTGGATTAAATTTCTATTCTGATTCATGCTTTACGCATTGTAGAATTGTGATCATTCCTCTCAGAAGAGACGTCAGTGGTAGAGGATGTCCCGCTAGATATCATGTTAACCCAACTGAGCCTCAATGACATGAGGAGCTCGTGAACTAGTTGTCACTGCTGCGTAGCCCCTGCACGATGAGATCTCCAATATCCGCTGTCACAGTATCCGCTGCGAGACAAGGAGATAGCCAATAGGATGCCCATGACAATTCTAGAGTCTGGGAATTCTTGAGGACAAATCCACCTGAGTTCACAGGGTCTGCATCCGCTGAGGATCTTGAGGACAATGTAAAGGAGCTTCAGAAAGTGTTCCAAGTGATGCATATGACTGATGCTGACAGAGTGGAACTGGCTACTTATCAACTCAAGGGAGTGGCTACACTTTGGTACGATCAATGGAAGAAGGGTAGAGGAGAAAATGCCTCCATATTGACTTGGGCTAGGTTTGAATAAGCTTTCTTGGGGTGTTTCATCCCAAGGGAGCGAAAAGAGGCAAAGGTAAGAGAGTTCTTGAACTTGAAATAGGGCTCTATGACTGTGCAAGAGTACGGGCTGAAGTTTATGCAATTGTCTCGCTATGATCCAAACATGGTTGCCGATATGAGGGGGAGGATGGGAATGTATATTGACAGGTGAATAGAGTGCCAAAGAGAGATAGGAGAGGTGCGATGCTTGTGAATAATATGGATATTGGGAGACTGATGACCTTTGTACAACAAGTTGATAAGGAAAGGAAACATAATAGAAAGGAGTTTAGAAGAAAGAACGATAAAACATCCAGCCATAAGGTTGGGACGAAAGGCAATGGTAACCGATCTCCAGCACCATCATCTGCTAGTGCACCTGCACCTAGAGTTGGAAATGATTAGAGGTTCCAGAATGTTAGAGCCCGTAGGTCTTAGTCATAAGCTAGTGTGGCTCAAGGTTCACGAGGTAAACCACCATATGGTACATGTGTCAACTTACATATGGGTAAGTGCTGTGAGAAGAGTGATGTATGCTTTAAGAGTGGCCAAGCAAGTCACTCTCAGAGAGATTTTCCACTATGGGATGACAGGGCTCAATCTTCTACACTAGCCTTAGTAGCTAAAGGAAATCAGAGATGTACTATGTTAGGTGCAAACAGGGCCACAAACCATTTGTATACCATATGTAGTCGACATGATCTGCAGAACTCCCTAGATGTTGCGATGGGTATGATTCAAGTATTTTCTATTGATTGTTATGTATTGATGGATCCTGGTGTCGCATTATCTTTCATAACTCCTTATGTGACCATTAGATTTGATAGGAATCCAGAGAGTCTTACTGAACCCTTTGATATTTCTACTCCAGTGGGTGAGTCTATTCGGGCTGAGAGAGTCTATGTAGCTTGTGTAGTGTCCATCCATCATAGGGATACTATCATTGATCTGATTGAGTTAGATATGACTGATTTTTATTTGACCATTGGCATTGATTGGCTCTATACCTATTATGCCTTTGTTGATTGTAGAGCTCGAACCTTTAAGTTCGAATTCCCGAATGAACCGGTTCTAGAGTTGAAGGGTAACTCCATAGCACCTAGAGGAAAGTTTATCTCATATCTTAGAGCTAGAAAGATGATTTCTAAGAGTTGCATCTACCACTTTGTGAGAGTTAAATCTAATGATATTGAGTCTCCTACTCTTGAGTCGGTCTCAATTATGAATGAATTTCCTGAAGTTTTTCCCAAGGATTTGCCCAGAGTCCCTCCTGATATGGAGATTGACTTTGGGATTGATGTTCTTCTCGATACTCAGCCAATCTCAGTTCCACCTTTTAGGATGGCCCTCGCTGAGTTGAAGGAATTGAAAGAACAATTGAAGGATTTGTTTGAGAAGGGATTCATTAGGCTGAGTGTTTCTCCCTGGTGTAACCCTGTCCTATTCATGTGAAAGAATGATAGATCTCTCAGAATGTGTATTGACTATAGGCAACTGAAAAAGGTCACCATAAAGAATAAATATTCTCTTACAATGATGGATGACTTGTTTGACTAACTTCGAGATGCCTCTTGTTTTCCAAAGATAGACCTCAGATCTAGCTACCATCAGTTGAAAGTAAGGGAATGTGATATTCCAAAGACATCCTTTAGCACTAGATATGCTCATTTTGAGTTCTTGGTCATGTCCTTTGGGTTGATGAATGCACCTACAACCTTCATGGATTTGATGAATAGAGTGTTTAGACAATATCTTGATATTTTTGTAATTGTGTTTATTGACAACAAGTTGGTGTATTCATGAGATGAGGAGGAGCATGCAAAGCATCTCATAATTTTCCTCTAATCACTCGAAGACCATGAGTTGTATGGGAAATTCTCAAAATGTAAATTCTGGCTTAAGTTTGTCGCTTTCCTACGCCATGTTCTCTCTGTTGATGGTATTCGAGAGAGAATCATGGCTGAAGCTCATAGCACTAGATTTTCCATTCATCCTGGCTCTACTAAGATATACCATGACTTGAGATAAGTGTATTTGTGGAGTGGAATGAAGAGAGATATTGCTGAATTTGTTTCGAGGTGCTTTAATTGTCAACAAGTGAAAGTTGAGCATCAAAGGCCATGTGGATTAGCTCAAAACTTCAAGATTCTAGAATAGTTGTGGGAGATGATCAATATAGACTTCATCACTGGTCTACCGAGGTATTGAAGGAAACATGATTCAGTATGGGTGATTGTAGATGGGATGACCAAATTGACTCACTTCTTAGCAGTTAAGTCAACAACACTACAGAGGAGTATGCCCGGTTGTACATCCAAGAGATTGTAAGGTTGTATGGTGTTCCCTTGTCCATCATCTCGGACAGAGAAGCTAAATTCATCTCCTAAATTTAGAGGAGATTGTTCTAGAAAGGATTGGGTACGAAAGTGAATTTGAGCACAACCTTTCATCCATAGATAGATGGTCAAGAAAAGAGTACAATTCAAACATTGGAAGATATGTTGAGAACCTATGTTCTTGATTTTAAGGGAAATTGGGATGATCACCTACCACTAATTAAATTAGTGTATAACAATAGTTATCAGGCAAGTATTCAGATGGCTCCCTATGAAGCCTTATATGGGAAGAGATGCAGATCATGGGTGTTTTGAGGTTGGCGAAATGATGTGTATTAGGCTGATCTTGTCTATCAATCAATGGAAAGCTTAAGGTCATTAGAAAACTATTGCAGAAATCCTACACCGATAAGGAGGAGAGACTTTGAGTTCGAGGTGAATGATTGGGTATACTTAAGAGTTTCACCTATGAAAGGTGTCATGAGATTTGGAGAGAAGGGTAAATTGAGTCTATGCTATATTGGACCTTATCAGATTATGAAGAGGATCGGGAAGGTTCCCTATGAATTTGAGTTGCCTTCCGAGTTAGATAATATCTATCCGGTATTTTAGGTGTCGATGTTGAAGAAATGTTTGGCAGATCCTAGCTTGGTAATCACTATGGAGAGCATTGGAGTTAAGGATAGTTTGACCTATAAAGAAATTCTGGTCCAAATCCTTGATTGTTAGATTTGCAGATTGAGAACCAAAAGAGCCTCAATCAAAGTCCTGTAGAGGAATCAATTCTTTGAGGAGGCCATATGGGAAGCTGAGGAGGAGATGAAAGGAAAATATTCACACTTATTCTTGCCAAATGATAAGAATGTTGAAGGTAAATTTCCTTACCTTTAACTAATTGATTTTTCTTTCCTTGAGTTGATTGTCTATTCTTGAATTCGAATAGAGTTAATTGATGATTGAGATAGAGTCGAGAGGTCGACTGTTATATGTGAACGTGACACGAGTTTAGAGTCTATTCCTGCCTTGATTTTCATCTTTACTCATCATTCGAGGACGAATGATCCCAAGGGGAAGATGATGCAACACCCGATAAAATTGCCAAAATACTCCTAGAATTAAGATGTGCGCGTAATCTGTCTTCTCATGCCTTGTTTGTGAATCCAAGACCGGATATGCAATAGACATGGAAAATAGAGATGAAAAATGGTCTCGTTTAGATTTTAGAGCAATCGGATCGAAAAATTATTTTTCGATCTGAGATGAAAAATAGTGTCGGTGCGCACCTAAGGCGCGACGCACCTGGGACACAGATCTACACTTATTATTATTTTTAATTTTTTGACGGGAATTGAAAACTTGTTCGAAAAAATCAAGAAAAATTTATACGTGTCCGCGCCCAATCCACGACGCGGACTGGGCATTTTCTAGGCTGACGTTTTCTTTTTAATTTGAGGGGCATTCTGGTCAATTTTCAACCCCTTCAAAACTCCAAATACAATAAAATTAGGTCATTTCAATGTGTAAATAGGGTCTAATACTCTATTTTAAGTCCTTCGAAGTCATTGAAAAGTCAGGGCTTGAGAGAGAAGAAAGAAGAATGTAAGATTGAAGAATTCAAGAGGATTCTTGACAGCTCGATTGTTGATAGATTCATCCCACGTTTGTAAGGCTAATCTAAAAGCATGAGATTATCCTCTCATGAGCTCCATAGATGGTCTTAGAAGTGTGTTGAAAGTTCTTGATTCTACATACATGATTCTTGATTATTTTCTTTTAAATTATATTCATTACACTTATTTTCATATGTTGATGATCATCAAAAACTTGTTTTATTGAATTGATTACTTTTCATGAGATATTGCACAAACCCTATATGTTAACTTCTGAAAGCATGCATAAAATATAGATAAGGATTGAGTCTAGAGCCTGGATTGAGAATATCGATTGTGATTATGATTGAGATGTGAGAATGATGATGAATTGATGGAACTTGGTAGTCCTATAAGTCTTCATTAATGAACTCTAATGATTTGTCTATTCGATTGTTCCATAATGATCGTTCTAAGTCTTGAGCAAATGATTGAGAGTTGAATTGATAGTATGATTGGAGTCTCCATGAGACCGATTGAATGATGATAGCCTCTACGAGGTTGATTTGAGATGAGTTGATTGAGATGATTTGATTGGATGGATTGTTTTATGAGCATTGAATCATTGGAGGAGTATCGAGCACCGAAAAAGTAAGAGTTAACCCAACTCGCACTCGTCAAACTATATAGCCAAGAGTAGGTGAGGATTTGAACCATCACATTTCATTGTTGTTCCTTCTTGATAGATTCTTTGGAACAATAGATGTCTTGTTTGATTGGTTGGTGGTCTCTAGTGGATTCGATTTGTTCCCTACCTGTCAAGAACGGAATGGCTGTGTCAACATCGATGAGATTATTGTACAATCATTGGCTCATAAGTGATTGTTGTTAATAAGAGAAACTCTCAGAAAGTTCCCAAACTGAGTACTCTGAGTCGAAATGAGATGGGATGAGTTGAGTACAGTTTCTTTGAGATGAGTCTGATTTGATTGATAAGGTTGATGGGTTGATGGGTCACTTTTCTACTCTTTATTATTTCTTTAGATGGTCATTCCACATGTTAAATGATTTCTATAATGATGTTGATTGTTATTTCTATATTATTCTGCTTGTTTCAATTTCATTCAGCTATTTTACATACTGTACATTCCACGTACTGATGTCATTCGGCACTGCATCATTTCATGATGCAGATACAAGGGATAGAGATCATCCTCAGATGTATCATTTAGGTTCTAGGACGTTTAGCGGAATGGTGAGCCTCCCCTGCTTCAGAGGATTCATTTTGTTATTTTTATCTTGCTTTAGAGTTAGATATTTATTAGTTTTATATTGATTGATATAACCATGAGTCTATCATTGGCACCACCTGATACTGATAGAGGCTTCATATACTAGAGTCGAAACTTGATTATTAAGATTGTAAACTAGTTCTTTCTATTAGCCTTCTGTTATATCATTATGATTTTCAGACTAGAGTGATAGATTTGCCCATTTACATTTCTTATGTCTTCCGTTGATTAGTAGAGTTTATTGATTGAATGATTGTGATGAGGCTAAGTGGTTCACTTGGGGACTAGTAATAGTCTCTGGGTGTCAGCCACCTCTTGGGTACCATGACGGGGCATGACAATAAGGTAGGGTCATGATAAATTGGTATCAGAGCCCCAAGTTATTGATCTTATTTGTACAGACCTACTGTTTAGTAGAGTCCTGCAGATTGAGATTGGTGTACAGATGTTCGCGACTTATCTTCGAATGGCTGAGTGATGCTATTAGGAATCTTCTCTGTGATTGTATCTTCTCGTGCAATCATGTATTCAATTTAGTGAAATCTCACTCGTATCACTTTTTTGTAGACATGGCTTGTAAAGGACAAACTCTATATAGAGTTGTGGAGCCAGCACTAGCTACAGACAGGGCTCCTTCTCCAGATCCTATAGAGGAGCATCACGTTGCCCTTATTCCTCTACAACTAGAAGGACTAGCGAAGGAATTACCCTCAGATGCACCTATTATGACTCCGACAGTACAGGCAACTATTGCATAGTTACTTGCAACCCTTTGGGGTGTATAGGTGGCCACCAGTTCTAGCTCTCGAGCCAACTCTAGTGCCACCAGTTCAGGAAAAGTAGGCTCTAGCTTCCACTCCAGTAAAGCATGTGTCCCTAATGCCTTTTGCTACTCAACAAGATATTGCAGAGGGTGTTGGGCCATATCAGGATCAGTGGTTGCGTGGTTATTTCCTCATATTATCTCCTCCAAGGTTATAAGGGGTGGTTGGAGAAGATACCCATGAGTTGTTGAGGACATGTCTAGAGAGTTGTAGACTTCAATGATGTTAGAGTCCAGAAGGGGAAGATTTTACAGCATATCAGATTGACAGAGCTGTCAGACAATCATGGCATGCTTACAAGGATACTAGGCCAGCTGGGTCACCTCCAGTGTTGTGGAACAAGTTCTTAGATGCATTCGTGGTTAGGTCTGTTCCCCAGATTCTCAAGGATAGGCTCCATGACAGTTATCTAAACTACAGTAGGGACCTATGACAGTGCCAGAGTACGAGACCAATTTCCATAGCTCTTCATATGCCACTATGATATTGCCTACTAAGAAGGAGAGGATTAGATGCTTTTTTAGGGGTTTGAGTATGTAGCTCATGATTAAGACCCAATCATGAGTCACAACGAGCCAATGTTCTTATATATTTTAGATCATGCTTGTCTTGTTGAGCAACTACATTATGAGGCCCATGGGGTAGCGATAAGCGGGCTCAATTTAAGGGAAGCTACAATAGGACACGGTATAGATCCAAAGGATAGTTTGATAGGTCCCAACCAAGTTTGCAGCAAGGTTAGTCGAGTCTTCCTTTCCTGTCTTCATTATAGGCTTCTGAGGGAAGTCGCTAGTCATTAGGTACCTCTATGTAGGGCTGTCTTTATCCTATCAGGCAAAGGCTAAGGGATAGAGATACAACAGTATTGTTGCGCCCCATTTTTCTCACAAAAAATGGGAACCTGGATGACGTCATGGCAATGAATCTTTTGAGATTTGAAAATAAATTGAAGAGTCACCACCTAATGAATTCATGGCGCATTAGGACACCATTCTAACTTAATTTCTAATTCTAATGGGGTCAAAACAAGCAAATAAGTCTCTATTTTTAATTATTCTAACTAATTCTAAGTGATCAAAATTTAAGCAAATAATTAAACAAGTAAGTATTTAAATAATTAACTACACCAAGCAATAAAAAATAAATGAAAGAGAAACTCAAAACTAGGCGAGATTTATTCCACTCGGATCAGTTACTCGGCCTTTTATTTTCGAAAGACAAATCAAAGTTTGTCATTTATAGCTCGCATGGCTTATTTAAGATACAGGACAAAACCAAGGTTCATCCTATTAAGATCGAGTTTGATCATCATATCCGAGGGTCCTATCTTCCCCTACCCCTCCAAAGTTGGTTTTTTGTTAACCTAAAAGAGTACTATGAAAAATGAAAAATACTAGCATTTTCTAAAGTGCCTATCATCCCTTCTTATGGTCCAAGAGGCATTGGACTTTTAATTAGGTAATACTGGACTTAAAAGGGAATATAAGGCATCCTAGTTAGACTCTTTGTCAATCAAAACAAACAGGACGAACAATTAGCAGGCAAAGTCTCAAATAAGCCTCTAACTAACTATTCATACTTGAAAACACACAAAGAATGCAAATTGTGTGTGACATGCTAAGTGTAGGCATCAACATAAAAAGAAAATTTGCTATTAATAACATAGAAAGCAATCTTTGACTATCATTTTGAGAAAATATTTATCAAGGTTGTAGAGTAAAATAATATTTTAAAAATAGTTGTTAAAAACTTCTAAGTGATATATTTAAAATAGGCAAAGGCTAATTGGTTGGTAGGCTTAGGTGGTTATCTAGTCATGGGGTATAGTAAGATAGACGAGCAGTAGTATTTTATAACATGTTTTGTCATTATTTGTTCTTTATATGTTAATTGTATCATATTTACGTATCGTCATGTGCTTTTGGTTATTTGTCGTTTTTTGTTGTTCCCTTTTTTTTACTATTTGTCATATCTAGTTTATTCCGCTTATGGATTTTTGAGATGAGGGTTCCCAGGAAACAACCTCTCTACTTTTATGAGATAGTAGTAAGGTCTGCGTACATTTTATCCTCCCCAGACCCCACTTGTGGGATTCCACTAGGTATGTTGTTGTTGTTGTTGTTGTTGTTGTATTTATTTATTTATTTTAAGCATGGTAAATTGTCACGACCCAAAAATGGGTGTGATGGCACTCGTCTTATCCCACCAAGACAAGTCAGCCTACAACCCAACTATAACCTCAAAAATGCAAAATTATAATAAAAATAAAAGTTCAATTTGATGAAAATCCCCCAAGACCTGGTTGTCACGTGCACAAGCTTCTAATG